>VYZV01031605.1:28492-40021 GCA_013401275.1 Pandion haliaetus | reverse complement strand
CCTGGCAACATTAGTTTAAAGCCCTCTTCAATAGCTTGGCAAGCCTCTGACCAAAGATGGTCTTCCTCTTCTCTGAGACATCAGCCCCCAGTCCCCAGGCCCCATCAGTCCCCAGTAGACCAGTTTTCTCAAAGGAAAGCTCCTCTTGGGGAGCACTGGACTGCCTTTTTCTCTCAGGCTAAAATTAAAGTTAATTCTTACTGAGCATTGGGTGGGGGGGTTGTGCACAGATAAACATAACACCCAACCTCTCACAGGATTTCACCTCAAGCATCTGCAGGGCAGTGTCATATTATATGGATGTAGTCCAGGCAGAAGGCTCTTCATTATATCTGAAAAGGCAGTTCTGCTTTTTAAAATTATGTTAATTTGGATATTGTCAAACATAAAAAAGACATAAAATATTAAACCAAAATTATGAAAAGCTACATGAAAAAATCCCATGCATGAGAACTCTCAAGATCTGTAATGTTCCTTCAAGGACTGCTGCTACTAGCTAAGGGGTCAAGCTCCAAGCTCTCTGGCTGCAATCTCACTTCCAGACCAGTGCCATACCAAAGCTGCATTTCCAGCTAGCCGAAAAGCCCACTCACAACTGCTTATTTTGGGAATTACTGATTTCCAGACTGGACAGAGAATTAAAGAAGCCAGAGCTCCTGAAGGTCCAAATCAGGATCAGTATAAGAGCATTCTTGAACTGTGCCAAAGACAGCTCCCTTTTAGCACATCTGTCTTCATCCAGCCCTCGCCAAGAGCAGCTTAGCTTCTGCAGGCTGGGTGAGGAAGAAGCAGCTGTACACGCTGGCCACAGGTGCAAACAGTCGCTTCCAGCCCTGGAGGGACAGAGCTGCTGCGAGCCATTACAAGCACTTAAAGGCAGCCTGCTTTTCCAAATGTGATCCCTTCAGCTGCTTCTGAGAGACTGAGCTGCTGACTACCGACAAACATGTTGCACCCCTCTGCTCACTTTTGAACCCCCAGCTCATGACACACAGTTCAGTGACCCATTGTGAAAGCACAATTGTACCAGATTTTTGGATAATTACTTCATTTTAACACCTACCACATTCTTGGGGAGACAATTTATATATGTATTGTAATAAGTGTCCTTCTGGGGAACATTGTCAGTCATTTAGTCACAGCTCTCTTTCTCACACCTGTGCTCAAAGGTGTACACACCACTTAAACCTTCTACTGACCAATTCTCCAGTACATCCCAAAAGACTTGCTGTAGTATTTCTTAGATGCAAAATTTGTGTGGAACTTTTTTTCCAAACATATGATAAATACTTCTTCCACATTCTAGCTTCCACTTGTTTCAATACTGCTAAAAATTAGTGGGATTCTGAGCAAATCAAAACACTTGTCACCATGAGCCATTCTGCTTTGAGCCTGATTTTCAATCACCTTAAGCTTCCCATGACTTCATCTGAAGTTATGAGGTTGGAGGACTCTTGGAAGTGGAGCCCTGAATGACTGGCAGGAGCTCAGAGACACAAGTAACTTCTAGTTACTCTGAACTCTGACGCACTTATAAAGGTTCTCTTCAATAGAGGTTTCTGATATTTCCAAATATTCTGAACACAGTCCCAAATATCTGAAATTTTTGGTGAAATGAGTAATGAAGTTTGCCCCAGTTTTATGGGATAGGCTGTCAGACAACACCAAAAAAAGGGGCCCTGGGAAAACTTGGACTCCAGAGCAGCTTGCATGAAGCCACCCTCTCTAGTAGCGCTGTGGTCCTGGGGTCATTGTTTCTTTGGCAGCCTGGGAGCTGGGGGAGCAAGGACAGCAAACAAGAGCTCCCTAAAAGCCTTTCCTATATTACTGAATGGTTCGTGAACAGTGAGAGTATAATTTTTCAGCTTTAACAAGCTGTCAGATTATATTACCCTGAAATCTTCCTGACCCAATCTAAAAATAATTGTTGCAATGCAAATCTGTTGTAGAAGGCTGGAAGAAATCCTGTAGTTCAAATACCATATTTTTTAACCACCTCTTACCCGATTTCTAATTCACTTCCTACAAATGTTCATATCTGCAGCCAGCACATCAGCTGGTAGGGCTCCTTTTCACCACACAGGTAATCACAGAGACAGGCTAGGGGAGGGGAAAAAAAACACAAAATGATTGAACTTATAATTAAATTGAAACCATGACTAATCACAGAAATATCTGTATATAATAGAAACAGCATTATTTTTTTTCTTCTAACAAAACACAAAATAGTGCAGGCTACTTGCTTAGCAATGTCAGCACCATTGGTTGCAACACATAACCAGGCCAGTGCCACAGCAGAGGAACTTGCTCAATGTGCTTTCAGTCACTGGGCTCAGACCAGGTGTAACAATTCACTCTCCATCTCACACAAATGCCACCTGCGAAAGGTGCTAACATGTTCCCATGGTCGTAAGTATCAATCGGTACCACGAATGGATTGTGAAATGATTATACAACACACTTTTCACTCTCCTAAGTGAGAAAACTGTGATACTGATATTTGTAAAGGAGGAAGTTATTACAGGCTTGTAGTTTGAACAACTGCAATGAACCTCACTTCTCTGGATTTCTTTGTTTCTCTTCTACCTTGTTAAAAACACTGATATTTTCCTCCCAAAAATGAATACCCACTCACTTAAAACCCTTAAAAAACCTTAAAATTCTGAGCTGAGGGTCTCTTGTTATTTCCTGCAGGTACTGACTTGCCTTGTGTAGTGTGCCTGAACTCAGGTATCCCATCTCTTAAGTACTCAACTCGCCAGATCTTTATTCTGATTCTTTATTTAATGACTATTTCAGAATGTGACACTAAATGCATTGATTTAAGTGAAGGAAGAGAGGGGATAATTAAAAGATGCTTTAAGCTCAAATACATTGTTTTGAGGAGGAATGCACCCAAGATTCCTGTTTTCTTGGGTAAACGTTCTTAGCATGAGGCTCTCTACCTGGAAGTGGTCCACTTTCTAGTGGGGTACTTTGTCCGTAAGACGGGGCTGACAGTTAGCCTGGAGGCTGAGACATCACCAGGGAGGTGTAACACCTGGCTTCCAATCCCTGGTCCAGAGAGCTTTGCCTTACCTACAGAAAGTGAAGACTGCAGGTACACACCTCCGCTCTGGCTCGATACTGAGCCATTCTCGAATGAACTGGGAGTCCAGATCTACTCAGGCAAAAGTAGTTGGGCTTGTATCTACATTATTTTAGATAGCTGTTGCAACAACTGAACTGCTAGAGTAAGAAACAGTAAATTCTTGTTCAGAAGCTCTGTGAGTCTGCACTCCAATCCTCTTCAAGAGTTGTTCCACAAATTCCTACTTAAATCAGCTAATAGATTTAAAATGACAAAACCTGCATCTCCTATGCAGAAATTCATTAAAACTCACAGGCCCCATAGAGACATGAGCATTTTATAGCAATGTTATTATCATTAAAGAATTATTTCTAAAAACAGTCTTTTTTCAAAAAAACTCTTAGGTGAAATATGAGTTTTCAACGTCAGCAACATTTTCATAATGACTACCTACTTCATTTTTTCATGTTGGTATCTTGCTTATAAGGCCTAGGTGTTGGTATCTTGCCTTTAGAACTTAGGCATCACTAAGCACTTACAGGGAGAAGACTCAAAAGTATACATAAGAGAAGATAGCTCATTATGAAAAAAAAAAGAGGAGGAAAATCCGTAAGACCAGGACAGCAGACAATACAACATCACATAAACTATAGCTGAAAAGACTTTATTTAAGTTGCCTTAGAAAATTATATTTTCCAAACAAATACTTTTTTTTCCCCATTTCTTCCTCCACAGAGAAAAACTTGCTTTCTGAAAAAAATAAAACCAAAAACCCCCACAACTTTTATTCTGAAAAAATATTTTCATCCTAAGGGCATTGCCCTAGAGCCAATGTATGTATTGATTATAGTTGAAGTCCAGTAACGAAATGACTGAATTGCCAAGATTATATTTTAAAAATGTCAGTTTTAGAAAAAGGCAAACAAATTACAGAGAAGAGTAAGTCACATTACTGGAAAGAAGAGCTGGTGCAGCTGTTACCAAATGCTTCTTTCTGTTTACTTTTAACTGTAAGGACATTTAGCCACATTTAATAAGTTTGCCAAGTAGTTATTTTCCTTTCAGATCAGACAAAAAGAAATCTCTTTTTGAGCACAGCCATTTAGGTGAGCTTATGTATTTGTTTAATAGAGATTTTTTTGTGAAAGGCTTCAACTGCTTATATGCTGATGAAGACTGCTGAATTTTATTTTCTTTTTTATTTTTTTGTTGTTGTGATTGGGGTTTTTTTTGCTTTTTCCCTCCTGCAAAGTGCTGGCATAAGTGAATGGTAGACTGAGCTTGGCTGGCAGGTGTTTTTCACAAAAGTCCATTGCCCAGCATAAGAAATTTATATTTTTACTATGAGATCACAGGCATTCTGTGTACCTTTCATAACTATTTAACTTACTTGGGCATGCTATAAAATACTTTTTTGCCTTTACTTTTTCCAGGGGGAAGCTTCTTTTTTTACCTGTCTTTTCAGTGGAAGGATCAGTATCTTCAGAATTGGACTAATCTAAAGGATTTCTGTACAAGCATTTGAGTACAAGTCTGCAAATGCTCAACTTTTCTTGTTGTCAAAGGGAATGAGTGTATCAAACTGATTACAGTGTTTCAGGCCTGTTACTGGTCCTCTCAAAGGTCTGATATTCCTTTAATCCTTATTATTTATTTTGTCATTTATATCTCATTTTCTGGGTTGAAATCAAGTGGCTATATGCCATCTGATAGCACTTCTAAGTTATTCTGTCTGCTGTTTCCAACTAAACTTGTGCTTTTCTTCTTAGATATGCTTGAACTTGTTGTGCCCTGTGTCTCAAAAGGTACAGATTAGCAGACTGCTGGGGTTTCTTTGAGCTTCAGGGTGTTCTTTAATTCTTTGTTAGATTCCTTTTAAATACTTAACATATCATAGAATCATAGAATAATTTTGGAGATCCTCTTATCTAACTCACAGTTTTAGGGAGTTAAGTTACGCATACCCTGGAGCTCTCAGAAAACTTACTTTCTTTCCCCCTCTTTCCACTTCTACCCTTCCTATTCCATTTTAAAAGCTGAATGGCCATTATTCTGTTGTATGTCTACATCTACCATGCCCAGCATCAAGAATGTGACCTTATGGTGATTAACTTGTTTTATCACTAATGCATCACTGCCTCCACATTTTCCCCTTTCTTTTACCCTAATTTTGCTTTCTGGAATGTAGGATCAAGCTTCTCAGAAGGTAGATTGCAAATTCTGGGGAAGACTGGACAAAAATAAATGGCAACATATGAAAACTAAACTTCAAAGTAACTGTACAGTTGAGTGGTTTTGCATTTTTCTACCTGGAGTACCTTAGCCCACATATGAGCCACAGCAATTCTCAACCCATTCCACCCCACAAACATTCAAGAAAAAGTGAGCTCTGCTTCAACAATGTGATACAAGCCTTTGGAAAAATATTTTCTGGAGTGTTTCCCTTAACACAACACAGTCCTCAAGATATACTAAGGAACTCCCCATGTTGCAGTTTGTATTGTGGGAGGTGTTCTGAGTTAGCAGTGCCAGCAATTGTCTGTGAATGACTGGTGTAATAAGACCTTAGTCATGTTTAAAGAATATGTGCCAGCTAAGTAAAAATTGTCTTTTGTTCTATTTAGGCAGCCACATGTAATGTTGCATAAACTGAGTGTGATAACAGTATTTGTAAATCATACGTTTGAAAGGAGCCCAAAGGAGCAATTCAGATGACATAAAAAGTAAAAGGTGAAATGGAATGTGGTCAGTCTGAAGTTAGATAGGAGGCTAGAAAAGCTTCTGCAAACTGCTGGATATCAGCTCAAATCTCCACTGGAATTTTCTATTCTGCTTGCAACACACAATGCATTCACAGTGGCATAAAACTGGGATTACATGAGACCAGTCAATCTCTGTCATTTTCTCTTCATTTTAGGGATTGAGAAAAATCAATTTTCTCATAAAGAATCTTCAAACTGCACCTTGTTAAGAGAAATGGAAAAAAAGTAACTTCACAAAATACTGTTGTCTCAGTAAATGTTGTCTCATTTAGCTGTGAATAAGAGCTGGGCAAAGCTTCCACTGCAAAACACCAAATCATATGAAACATCTGGTTTTTAATTCTATTAAAATCTAAAACTCAGACCAGGTTCTTCAAAAGTTTTGCTGAACCTCACAAGCATTTTTGTATTGTGAAACATAGTACTGAGGAAAGCTCTCCTGATTTGTGGTTTTGAATGGATACCATGCAAAATCTCTGGGTTTTTCACAAGATTAGGTGAAACTTGGTGATTTTGACAGGAGATTTTATTTGAATTTCTGGTATTTGACATCAGCAAAGACAGAAAAAGGCAGTGTTTATATGGATTATATGGATTACAATCAAAACCCAGGGTGAGTAGAAAGACAAAAATCCTTTGAACCCTGGTAAAAGAAGATTAGCAAAATATTTGTTATCCACAGATTTTATGAGACAATAATATAAGGTAAAGTATATTAACTGTGAACAGTTTTAGATTTGGGGCTATTTTAGGGTACAGTTTATGAAAAGTCAAAAATATCAAAAAGTTCTGTGGTCACAATATCAGATGTATACCTGTGAATGTAAATGTTGATTAACTCTGCCTAAATGAAGGATAAGAACTCATTGCAGAAATATTCTCATTTTTTAAAATATTAAATCTCTTTTCTGATTTTCCTCTAAACCTACTTTTAAATCAGTCCTATACTGAGGATAGTACTGTAGTCTGAGACACAGTTCGGCTGTACGTCTTTACACAGGAATAACAATACCTTGACTTGACCTTCCTCTCTCTCCTCTCTCAACTTTTGTCAGCCCAGCAACCGGGCAGTGACAGGTACACCTTCCCACAGGTGCAGGAGACAGAATTCAGAATTCCAAATTTTAAAAAAGGAACCTGCCAGAGGTTCCAAACACGGGATGCTGATCATTTTTCTGATCTCCCTGATGAAAGGCAATGTTCAGGATGCAGTGTTTTGTCTAAAACAACAGTTAGTAACCCAGGAGGAAAGCTGAGAGAAAAAGCACAAAATTTGCCTCTTTAGAGAATTCTACTATTTTTACGTTTAATTTCACCCTGACTAAAGAAGTTAAATATTTAAACTCACTTTTTTAGCTATTCCAAAAACCAGTATCCCAAGCAAAATTAATCATTTTGACAGTCCAATTTTGTATGGATCTACCATGAATTTAGCTTTGCCTGAGATGCACAATAAACAAAACAAAACACTTCTAATTTGGGTCACAAAACCTTTACAATCAAACTCCCACTCTTCTTTCTTTTTTTTTTTTTTAATTAAAAGATGTTATGACAGGAAAAATTTTTTGCATTTAGCAGCAGGGAGCTACTGCCAGATGCAGTTCCCAACCCCCAGAATCCCCAATACTGAGATCATTGCACTAGGTTTATTTAACCTTTCTCTCATTTTGCTGGTAATGTTACAGTGATCTTTATGGTACTTCAATCTGAAGGCCTTTGCAGAGTTATAGGAAGATTTCATAGCACCGGGTGTGGGATGATAAGAATGACAAATGAAATTCAGTATAAATAAATGCAAAAGAATGACTGTGAAAAAATTACTTTACATGTGCACAGTGAGGTATTTTTCTTTATTATTGTTATTCAAGTAGAAAGTCTTGGAGACATAGATAGTTGTCAGACAGCTCAGAAGTGATAAAAAGACAAGGGGAAAAAAACAGAATTATTAGAAAGAAATAAGGAATGAAAGAAAAAAGCAGTATTATGCAGGAATACAACTCTAGGCTTCACCAAATCCAAAACGAGGACTCCAGGTTGAGAGCGTCATTTTTAATATCCTGCGCACACTTCTTCTCTTTGTGATTTAAGAACCAGTGACACCTGTTTAAATTATCAGGCATCATTTTCAAACAAGGACATGTTTTTTCACATAGAGTCTAGTGGAATTATGAAAGACATCACTGTAGGATACTGTGAAGTCCAGCTGTATTAATGGTTTGAATAACAGATCTCCCAAATTGATGGAAATAGGTGTCCTGGTTTCAGCCGCAATAGAGTTAATTGTCTTCCTAGTAGCTGGTACAGTGCTATGTTTTTGAGTTAGGAATGAGAAGAATGTTGATAACGCACTGATGTTTTCAGTTGTCGCTAAGTAATGTTCAGTCTAAAGTCAAGGATTTTTCAGCTTCTGATGCCCAGCCAGCAAGAAGGCTGCAGGGGCACGAGAAGTTGGGAGGGGACACAGCCAGGACACCTGACCCAAAGTGGCCAACAGGGTATTCCATACCATGTGATGTCACGTCTAGTATATAAACTGGGGGGAGTGGGGCAGGGGGGGATCACTGCTCAGGGACTAACTGGGCGTCAATCAGCAGGTGGTGAGCAATTACATTGTGCATTGTTTGTATAGTCCAATCCTTTTATTATTACTGTTGTCATTTCATTAGTGTTGTCATTATCATTATTGGCTTCTTCTTTTCTGTTCTATTAAACCATGCTTATCTCAACCCACGAGTTTTAGTTCTTTTCCCGATTTTCTCCCCCATCCCACCGCGGGGGTCATGGGGGAGGGAAGTGAGTGAGCGGCTGCATGGTGCTTAGTCGCTGGCTGGGGTTAAACCATGACAATAGGCTATTAGATGCAATGGTCAGGAGGCAACCTCTGTGGTAGGATATCACTAAATCTTTGATGGATAGAGGCTGAAGAGCTATCCTATTTTTGCTACTTTTCCCATAAACATCCACTAGTGACCGGTGTTACAGGCATGGTACCACGTACAAGCTACTTGTCTGATCAGTACAAGGGCAGTTTATGTTTCTGTTAGCAGCTAATGGTTAAAATTCCAGTTACTGCAACAGGAGTAGACCTAAGCCAATGTCAATGCCAACCATTTCTGAATGCTTTATTTTTAGTGATTTTTTAGTAATCCAAGATCCTTACTTCATTATTTAAGTGAGCACCAGGTTTTCACAATGTATGTTAAACTGCACTTACACAGCCAGCTGTGCTGCAGCCTGAATTTCACCTTTGCTGAAATTTCTAGTAGAAAGAGTCCTAAAACACTACAACCTGTAGATTTGGTGGCATATTTATTTTTATTATACTGTGTTATTGCTTTCTTTTTTTATTTAGTTGTAACAGTAACTATGACATGTATTAGAACTGTTTAAATGTTTTCTTTAATCTTGTATTTCAGTCTTCCACTTCTCTGCTTGGCTAATCGTGCCAAGAGTTGCTCTAAGAAATGACAACTGTTTCTTCAATTCTTATCTCACTCTGAGTTTTATGTGTCCTTTGACAACAAAACCTTTACAAGAGCTGGAAAGTTTTGTGAGCTTGTTATTTCCCACATTTCTGTCAGGGCTTCTTGAGCCTGAGGGGAAAAAAACTCACAATAATGTGCCAGGTTTATAGGATGATCTTGAAGTGGAAAGATAATCAAACTTGGCTTGGTTTGGGGTTTCTTTTTAACAGACCTTCTTCTTTTGCAATGAACTGTGGCAAGAATTCTGAAAATTAAGTGAAAAAATTAATCAAACAAACCACCTTGGGCTTAGGCATTTTATTCTCTGTCCAAGTCTTCCAAATCAGTGACACTGACAACTTCAGAACTGCTGCCTGATCACTAAACCCTTTAGATACCTAAATTCCTGTGGACAAACACATGCAGGTTACATAGACACTGGGAACAGAAAAGGGTTTCTGAACTGGTGGGAGGCCTTCTTTGGTACATGTCCCAAGAGGCTACAAAGCAAAATTACCAGTCTCAAAAACTCCTGAAGTTAGCAAACAAGACCCAAAGCTCAGTATGTGCTCCCTACTAATATAAGGGACACAGGTTCAAACCTGTCCTTCAAGCAGTGAATTAGACCTCACTGTTGACACCATAAGCCTGTGTGGTATTCAGCATCATCATCACTTTCCTTTGGCATTGAATTCCAAAGGAAGGTTCAGAGCTGAGGATTCAGACAGAAGACCAGTGTCAGGTCCCTATCCAGCTCTGCTGTGTCACTCCACATTAGGTGTCTAAACCTCACCCCTTTCCTCTGCAATTCACCTCAATGTATCCTCGAAGGTTATTGGTAAGGAGGTTTCTGAGGATGCCTCTGTCAGGTAAAATATAAGGGGAGCTTAAGACCCAACTCCAGTTCTGCATTGCTGTGGCTGGACACCAAAAGCTGGGACCTTTGGTGTGAAAATGCCTTTGGTGAACTTTCTCATCTATTCTCATTTTCATCCATTTTATGCCAGGTAATTTCTCAACAAACCATTCTTGAACAGAAGAGAGTAATACAATAATGATAAAGGTGTAATACTCCATTTTGAAGTAACAGATTTTTCCTCCACAATGTATTGTTGCAGAGAATTCTCTGCCCACACAACATGGCTGAGTGAATCAGTCTAGTTTCAGAAAATGTGAATCCTAAACATTCAGTTTATAAGGAAAGTTGCAACAGTTTAAAGAAATTGCATCTGTGAAATCCATTTAAACTTCAGTGCTTTTAGCCTCCACTCAATGAGTTAACCTCTGTTTGTATCACTTTCATTTGCATTCCTAAGGCTGAAAGGTAAATCAACATGATTTAAGGAATGACTGAAGAGATTTAAGTATATGTATGTAGAAAATCTGTGTTAGTTAACTAGCTCTGTGTAGTGAAACTAGTCTATTCCTCCACTTTATTATCCAAACCAGTGAGGTTTTGGAAGGATGGACAACTCTACAATTTTAGCATCAGTCTACAGATTTCTGAAGACAAAATCCAAAGCACTTATTATTAGTGAAAAAGCTATTAGTATTCCAGTCCTTCTAGGAACTAGAAACAAGAAATCTCCTGCAAAAACTTAAAATTATAAGCAATGAAATTCAAGTAAAGAATGTCTTGCATGTTTGTCAGCCCGATGTCACCAACACAATTCTGCTCAAATTTTAAGTTCTCAGTATTATTATGAAGTATACCATAAAGTCCTCTTATTGTTTAATTTGTTTCCTTTAGAAAATCTAGGTCCTAATTAAAAACAGAAAAAACTCACTCCAATCCTTTGTAAAGAAGTCTTCATTCTACAATCGTAGCAAAATGCAGCAATGTCATGGTTTAACCCCAGCCAGCGACTAAGCACCATGCAGCCGCTCACTCACTTCCCTCCCCCATGACCCCCGCGGTGGGATGGGGGAGAAAATCGGGAAAAGAACTAAAACTCGTGGGTTGAGATAAGCATGGTTTAATAGAACAGAAAAGAAGAAGCCAATAATGATAATGACAACACTAATGAAATGACAACAGTAATAATAAAAGGATTGGACTATACAAACAATGCACAATGCAATTGCTCACCACCTGCTGATTGATGCCCAGTTAGTCCCTGAGCAGTGATCCCCCCCTGCCCCACTCCCCCCAGTTTATATACTAGACGTGACATCACATGGTATGGAATACCCTGTTGGCCACTTTGGGTCAGGTGTCCTGGCTGTGTCCCCT
>VYZV01031605.1:14666-28354 GCA_013401275.1 Pandion haliaetus | reverse complement strand
TATATATATATATATACACACATGTATAGACACACACAGATATAATTTCCTTTAGTTTATGGGTCATGTGCATAAAATGTTCATTGAGTTCATTTAGTTCCTGACTCTGGGCTCCATTTAAAATCCTTCTTCTTATTCCAGGCCACTTGAGAGAGAGGGCTTATAATCAGACTTTAATTTGGAATATGCATTCTCCAAAAAACCCATGACACCTAAGAAGGCCTGTGTTTCCTTCTTATTAATCAGTGGAGACATAGCTGCTATTTTGTTGGTCACATCTATTGGCATCTGACGACGTCCATCTTGCCATTTTGTTCCTAAAAACTGGATCTCCTGTGCAGGTCCCTTAACCTTACTTTCCTTTATGGCAAAACTGGCTTTCAGAAGGATTTGAATTATTTTCTTCCCCTTCTCAAAGACTTCTTCTGCTGTGAAGTACAATACCCCGTACAATGATGTCATCAATGTATTGCAGGTGTTTCAGAGCTTCACCTTTTTCCAGTGCAGTTTGGATTAGTCCATGGCAAATGGTGGGGCTGTGTTTCCACCCCTGGGGCAAACGATTCCAAGTATACTGGATTCCCCTCCAAGCAAAAGCAAATTGTGGACAGCACTCTGCTGCCAGGGGGATTGAGAAAAATGCATTAGCAATGTCAGTTGTGGCGTACCACTTGGCTGCCTTTGACTGTGTTGGTATTGAATTTCTAGCATATCTGGAACGGCAGCACTCAGCGGTGGCAGAACTTCATTCGGGCATGATAGTCAACTGTTAGTCTCCACTCCCCATTAGACTTTTGCACTGGCCATATGGAACTATTAAAGGGTGAGTGAGTTTTGCTGATTATTCCTTGGCTCTCCAGTTGGAGAATCAACTTATGGATGGGAATCAGAGAGTCTCAGTTTGTGCGATATTGCTGCCAGTGCACCGTTGTGGTAGCAATTGGCACTCGTTGTTCTTCAACCCTCAGCAACCCCACAATCGAAGGGTCTTGAGAGAGACCAGGCAGGGTAGACAGCTGTTCAATCCCCTCCAGCTCCAAGGCAGCTATACCAAAAGCCCATCAATACCCCTTTGAGCCCTTAAAATACCCTCTCCTGAGATAGTCTATGCCAAGGATGCACGGAGCCTCTGGACCAGTCACAATGGGGTGTTTCTGCCATTCATTCTGGGAAACCAGAACAAGCAATTAAGTATGAGGACTTAAAGGCATGTTCCCAGTCTCCTGGGATCCATGAAAATCTTTCTCTTTGTCTCAATGAATTCTGCCTAAGAAAACCAACCCTTAGATGTCAGGTACAGGAACATCTGCAGAATGTCTAGCAAGAACAGTAATAGCACTGAAATCTGAAGCTGGTTTTGAACAGTGAGGCTGTTTGGAATCACAAAGGAAAACTGAGAAGGAATTAGAAAATTATATGGCCTGGCCCAGAAAGTCAATGGTACTAGCTATGAACATATGCTCATTACCGCTGCTGACAGCAGCTGGCAGGGAACCCAACTTAATAAAGTGAGAAAATTGCAGCAAATAGTACACACTTCAATTTTAACACTCTGCATCACTGTTATCTGATAATAAGGCCAACACTGATGAAGGATTTTAATGTAATGACAGCTGTGGAAAGCTGACAACTTTGCATACCCTCTCAGGACAGTAAATCAGAAAGAAAACTTCCTGCACTAACAAATCTGAATAATGGTAAATGGGAAAGTGGGTAAATTTACTTCTATCTGGTATATATTTGAGGAGAGGGGACATGCTGTACAGCCCCAACTTGAAGTGATTAAATGGTATCTTCCCAATTTTACCCTACAACACTGACAGTAAAGCAATATTGACAATAGTCTTGGAGAGTGGAGTGCATCTAAAAATTCATGCCCTACCAGAAAGATTCCTTTGGAGCCAGCAATTCTGAAACTTAATCAGCAAGGAATCCTGTCATGTAGCGGTATTCATATTGACTATTAGTAACCATTTTTAGTTGTTAAATACTCACCAAATTTGTTAAATATTCACCAAAATTCACCAGCAAAGCAACCTCTAGATTGAAAAATAATTGCGAGGAATCTAAGTCAAGTAACTACAGCCTCTTCCGCTGAGTTTTGAGGGAGGATACAACCAAAATATTCATGCAGATTTCCTCAAAAAGAATCCAAGATAGTTAGTCAGAAACTGATGCCCTCTGCATTTCTTTGGGAAAAAAAAAAAAAAAAATATTTGTGCTTGAGAAAATTAACTGTATCTTTGGTCAAACAAATATTATATACAGACATACTTCTTTTTCTCATTTCTGAGAAATTGCTGTTACATAAAAAGGTCTTATTTAAATGAAGAGAATCTGGATTCTTTTCCAGTTTGAAATGATGGTTTGTTCCAAAATGGAAGCTACTTATAATTTTTTTTAAAAAAATGAAAGACAAATGAGAAGTTTTTTATAAAACTAAAAATAAGCATTCAGTTACCTGGAACCAAAAATTTGGCTGGAGATGAGAAAAGGTCAAATGCTTTAGATGACTTCCTGAGCTGAAAACACACTGTCCTCCTAGCTCTATACCTTTAATATTTTAAAATAAGTTATCTTGCTTCTGTATATTTCCACCTTTCCAATATCTGTTTTTGCTATTTTCCTTTCCATTTTGCCTGAATTTACCGGTTTACCAAGTGTTGGCCTGAAGTGGTGGCTGCAGATGGGGCCAGAAGCTTGAACAAACTAACTTAACAAATTAGGGGAGTCCTCCACCTTGTGGCTGAGCATTCAGGACTGATCTCCTGCACATTTGTGCAGCCGGGTCATAGGTGCAT
This sequence comes from Pandion haliaetus, assembly GCA_013401275.1. NCBI lineage: Eukaryota > Metazoa > Chordata > Aves > Accipitriformes > Pandionidae > Pandion > Pandion haliaetus. Next base: position 25,553 of record VYZV01031605.1, on the reverse strand, counting down.
GGGAATGCCATTACTCATATCCGTAAGTCCTTCCTGCTGAGATGAGATGGGATTTTACCCCAGATGTTAGGTCCTTAGGAGTTGCATTTAACTTCTCCTAGCTGGAAATCATTCATTCCAGAGGCCCCTTAAACTGGGACATCAAAGGGTGTGATGCCTGATTCAGGACCTGATTAATTAATTATTAGATGTTATGCACATCCTTTATCTATTTCTAAAATCATTTAACAAGTACCTGCTGAAAACTGCCTCATACTCTGACACTAAATGATGATAAGGCACAGCTAGTAGAGGACAAGAAAAACTGTTAACTGGAAGAAAAAGGATGAAGATTTCATATGCAAAACACTATAAATTTACATGGTTTTCTAAAGAGTGTTTTGAATGCTGGACCTTTTTAGTATTGCTTTGCTTTTAGTGGTTTCAACATAATGAGTGGGATTTCTCTGGCCAAATATACCCATACCCCCACCTGAATGAGTTGTCTGGACTCCTCTTTTCATCAATAAAGGAGAGACAGTCTTCTAGGAAAACATAGCAAAGTCATTTAATGTGAGTGAGATGGATTGTGGCCAGTTTTTGCCATTGACTCTACAAGATGCCTGAGGAGACTTGATTGCTGTAGACCTCAAAAATAGGTGAGATGTCTTCCAGGCACTGTTTTCTGAGTGTCTGCAATGAACTTGAGTTAAATTTTCTAGTTCACAGAGATACTCCCCATGATACTATGACTACTGGGTGGTACTAGAAGGTGTCAGGATAAGCAGGATCAGGCCCATAGTTAATCCACAGCCGCTCCATCAACCAGGACTGCCTGTGCAAGGCATCCAGGACCCTCTTCAGAAGAATACCAAAAGATACTTTGGAGCTGACCAGCTTCTCCACATAATTCACATCTGAGGTGGTTCAATTTCCTTTTGTTTCTCTCCATTTCCTTCTAAGAGATACCATAGGCATCTGTATTACAGTAACAATATATTTGTTTAAGGGTCTACCTTTCAGTGGGATGACTTGAGGCTGTACCTTACACCATTTTGGAGTCTGCAACAGATATGTGGTGGTCATGTAAGATCTTGGCTTCTGTTTACAGTACCCATCAAGCAGGACTGCTCTAACATAGAAGGGTTTTCAGTGGAGTAATAGTGGCTTCCAAACCTGAGTTTTAAGCAAAGTTTCTCTTCGTAAGGATTTTTCTCCCTTAAAAACAGAAGGGCAAAGTGATTGATTTCTTCACCTGTTTCATTGAGAAATAATGTGGCTGTAACTTAATCGCTTCCTAGCATTAGAGAGATGATGCAGATATCAATTCATTCTCACTACATGAATTTCCAGTTAACTCTTTGCATATTATCTACTGATGTGTATTCTTAAGGTCAGCTCAGTTTGTTGTGGTCTCTTTTGTCCCCAGGTATTTTTTAATAGAATTCCTTCTTCCCTGTCTTGGGAACTGCATATTTTTTTCTGCTCACAAGTCAGTCACTTTGATGCTTAGTGTTTTTCTTAATCCCTCCAAAGTATTTCCATAATGGCTGTTGAACAACCAAAATGTCAGATACAGTGGCAAAACCATGCCTGTGGATACACGTGCACAAATACACACTAGGATGAAAGGTCACTAGTTACCCAGTTGCAACCCAGTGGAGTAGAGTGCCAAGAGGGGAAGAGCTGAAACAGCCAGATGAAACAGCTCTGGTTCATTGCGATCATGGGATGAAACACCTGACACTCTAAAGTTTTAAAGACAATTCTGATAATTAAAATCTCCAGGGAAACTATTAAATATAGCAGCAAATCCTGACCATGGCTACACTACAAGTATGGGGCATCTGAACTGCCTGTATGACCTACAACTCCAGACCCAGAAGCCTGGAGAATATCTGAGCCATGTGGTCTTCCCATGGACATCCTTACCTCCAGGGCTGGGCCACGAGCTAGTTAGGTTAGCACTAGACTAGTTTACTTTGTTGCCTCACGCAGTCTCTTATGCTTCCAGCCATCATATTTAAATCAGTAGGAACATCTGCAGAGGACAGAACAAATTAAGGAATTGCTTAATTTAGAGTTTAGCATGGAGAGCATTACTATGCAATCCTAAGTATTTTGCATTTATTTTTCACTTCCTATTAGCATACAGTATTGCACATGGAAATAGCTTTAAGAGACTGATAAATGAAAAAATACAAATAGATTCTTCTTCCATCTTGAACTCAAAAACAGTTGTTCTATTTCAGCAGGATTTTTAAAAACAGAATTCTTGTAAACCAACAGCCTTATCTTACATTATCATCTGCTGGAATGAGACAAGTGTAGACAAAACAACCTGCTTCTGTAAGGGGGCACAATATAAGTAGATTAACAAAAGGTCAGTTATATAATCTTTCTAGTTTTGAGATATATGAGAAAGGATGGTGGTTCATAAATAACTAAATATTAAATATTGAAAAAATATAATTAACTCTGTTTTTTATTTTGAAATATTTACAAAAATATTTGTTAAAAACTTGGAAACCAGTTTAGATTCTTAGCACTTTTCTTTAATGGCATGAATTGCAATGAGCTTAAGTTGCAAAGTTGCAGTATCTAAATACCCTGCTAGTCAATACAATATAGTCTGTGTGAGCCTCAATCATATGAGTTATCTAATTCCAATTTTAATAGAGGGGTCAGGTTTCAAGTATAGACATAAATAAAATACCCCACATGGGATTAAAGAGTCATCTGTTGTGCTACTAAATACCTGGAAAAAGAGGCGCTGATTGCAGTCACATCAAGATCTTTCCATTCCCTCTGCTCAGGTTCATTAAACAAATTCATATCCTGCTACAGTAACAACAAACTCTTTGATCATTTTGTTGTTGTTACTGATTTTAAAGCGTACTTGTTACCTATGCCTATGTGAAAGAAATGCAAAGGAAGTTCACTTAAACTCAAGCTTTGAGAAATTACTTGAATGTCATGGTCATGCAGAAGTGCCCTATAGCTCCAGTCCGGAGTGCCCACGTGCACCCTACAAGCTGGAGCCAGCCTGTGAAGAGGAAGGCTCAACCTGGTCCAGTGTGACAGCACAGCCAGGCCACACACAGGGGCTCAGGGACCAGAATTGAGGGGAGTTGCTGAGAAGTGATTCCGGGTCCCCAGGGAACACATTACTAAAACTTATCCCTGAAGAGGGAGCAAGGAGCTCAGAAGAACTCACAAGTACTGCATTTGTTATTGGCTTTCTATGCTGTTTGTTAAATTCTGTAGATTATCTTTGGAGGAAATTATATCTTCCACTGACTATCTAAGAAGAGTGGGCAAGTGGTATGATTTCTTTGTTCCGCTTATGCAGAGACAGAAAACTAATTGTATGCTTTGCAAAACCTTAACTGGTGGTACCTGTGTTGCCTTTCTGGATCTCACCCTAAGCCCCTGATTTGAAACTCATTCAGGTTGATAAATAGTTAATACTGACATCGGGAAGCTGTGGGCTAGGTCGTAAAATATCCAGTCTTCGAGAATATTCAAAATCCTTTACCTTTATCTGCAGGAATTACTTATGTAAGGAAAAGATGTGCTGTCTTACCTTTTTGTAAAAAGAGGTCCAAAGTAAACCTCAGAAAACATACAACAGGCCAAAGACTGGTCTTCATCTTCCCCAACAGACTTGCCATCCTAAACTGGTTTAGGAAAGATCACTCCACCTTTGAAACAGAAACTCTTGCTAAGGAAATATTCTTGAATAAATTTTTCAATGTTGACTGTACTTTCTGTGCTTCCTATGCTAAAATGAATGTCCTCATACATATTTCAGTGAGGTTTTTTATGGAGTTAGCAGGTCTCTGTGAAAATTTCTTTTTATATATGATTAATGTCACTTTTTAACGTGTGTCTGAGTTTGCTGACATAACATAATATAATCCTTGCAAACTCAAAATCCAGAGAAGCTGGCATAGGAAATTGTGCCTGTAGGAGCATATTTCTCTTCTTTTGGTACTAGCCAAAAGTCAAAGATACATCATTAATTGGCTCAAGGAAAAAAAGAATGGCTTTGAATTCTAAAGTGTCTCTTATTTTGACTTTGTTTTGAATATGGTATTGTTTTGATCTCACAGACCAATCTGCCCATCCTAAACTCCACCTTTTCCAAAGGAAAGTCCTTGCAGCATTTCTCACTTTAGTATAGTATCAGAGAGCTATAGAAAATGACATTGGGAAGGAAAAGCTTGGAGACGCAGATGTTTCTCTGACACAGGCAGAATCTACTATCCCCTGTAAGTGCTTGCAAATGTTTATCCGCACTGCTTTTAAAAAGCCTTGGTGATGAGAACTTCCTCAGCTCCCCAGACCATATAAACCAGTGCTTAATCAAACCCTTACATAGCTAGAAAGTTTCCATAATATTCAAGTTGAATTTTCCTACTGTGATTTAATCTTTTCCCATCCTGTCCAACAGTGATCTGAAGAACAGATCCCATTCTCTCTACAAGTGATTTATAAACTTGAAGACTGCCATTATTCCTCTCTTCCGTCATTTTTTTAGACCATCCAGTTGCTTTTAAGCCATGTTCACAGGTTATTATTTCTATGTCTTTATTTCTAGACTTCTCAAGATTGTGATAGACTTTATGATTGGGATGGGATGAAGGTCTTGGAAGACGGAGGCAGGAAAAAGTGAGCGGTTGGGTATTCTCTTGTGAGTGAACTCAGGATACAAACCAGGAGTTCAAGCCAGCCTTGGCAGTAAGACACAGCATGGAAATCCCAGGTCATTCACAGGGAATAGGATTTAGTCAGGATGAGCTAGGGACAAGAAGTTCTTCACACTGATTTCTAGGGGTCTCCTTTGGCTTCTCTAAGTCCTTATCTTTCTAAATGTGTGGTGAACAAAACTGGAGACAGTATTCTGGCAGAGACCTCTCAAAAGTCGAAAAGAATGGTAGGATAATTTCATCCTTTGCGTAATTGAAACTTCTTTTTATACATCTCTTGGGTTTTCTTCATATATCCCAGGATGATGGTTGTCTTTTTTTGTAAGAGCACGGTGGTTTTGACTTGTGTTCAGCTTGTCATCTTCTATAAGCACTAGTTCATTTCACAGGTCTGCTGTTACACTTTCTATATTTTTGCCCTCTTAAACATGGATCCTTTCATTCAACCTTGTAGCATTTAATCCTAATTTTTTCAGATCATTTCTCCAACTGGTCAAAATCATTGTGAATTCTAACTCTGTCCTGCAGCAGTCTTGCAGTTCCTTCCAACTTCACTTCATCACTAGGCCATATTACTTGTAAATGTAGAGCATCCTCTTCAGTCAAGGATATCCTGGGCTACATTAGGAAGAGCATTGCCATCTGGTTTATCCTTCCTCTCTGCTAGGCCCTGATGAGACCACATGTGGAGCCCTGGATCCAGTTCTGCATGCCCCAGTACAAGGAAGATCTGGACTTAGTGGAGCAAGTCCAGCACAGGGCCAAAAAGATGATGTACTGGAGCACCATTCCTATGAGAAGAGGCTAATAGCTGGGACTATTCAGCCTGGAGAACAGAAGGCTCCTTTGCTGAGGTCACTTTGTCCTGATGGCCTGCATGGCATCACTGCCAGCCCTGGCCACCAATCCATTTGCTTTCCCAGACCATGGTATCTGATCCTCCTGTGCTGCCAAAGGTACCCATTGATGTTGCTCTGCCTTGAGGGATACCACAGCCACAGGGAACTAGTTTTCCCTGGGTTGTGGGGCCATGGTGTTGATCTCTTGTCTCTCCTTCCAGACTCCAGTGTGCAGTCAGAGCTGGCCAGCCCCAACATGCCAGATGGGTAGACTTGTCCTACATCTCCCAGGGTCCTGAGAGCAGCAGCTGATGAGGCCAGACCGGGCCAGACTGAAGGCTTGTTGTAACTTGCTCAAGGTCCCACTCCTGTGTGAACTCCCCCCACTCCAAACATGTCAGGGCTGGTTCAGTAGCCTTTTAAAGTGGTGGACCCCAAACTTGCCTTTTATTTTTAACTACTTCATATTTACATTTACACTTTAATTATTGGTTTCATTAGCTCTTATTAAAGAATGTCTGATACATTATATACCTACACTTTTGGGGAGATATATATATATAATTTCTAGATCTTTATATTTGGTGATATATGTGCATATTTAAGTATATATAGTGCGTATAAATAAATAAAATATATTCATGCATATTGGTACACTCCTTTCTATAAATACAGAAAAAAAATATAGAAATGTATATAAAGGTATATGTTTTTATATAACAGCACTTCCTGAGCCAGAGGAGACAGGCAGCCAATCAGAGGGATCATGTACTATGCAGGCTTCAAAAAATGGCAACCAGCGAACCGCAGAGCAGTATGAAAATCTGTGAGGTATGATGTTTTCAAAAATGGTGGCCTTGGTGTATGCAATAGTCAGGGGCCTCTTGTTCTGCTGCACTTCTGGGTAAAGTGGAAGAAGCCACTGGTCCTGCCAGCCAGGTATGGGGCTGCCTGCCAACACATGGGTATGCCATTTTGGTGGATCAAAGAGATTGCATGAGCAGAGGAACGGTGGGACTTCCAGGGCAAGTGGGAGATGTGACAGCCAGGAGAGGTGGGACTTCCCTGGAAAGTGATGGGCATGTGCCACTGTGTATGTTGGATCGAAGGTGTCCTTACCTTTCTGGCCCAGATGGTGGAAGAGGATGGCCAAGGGGAACTGCAGCCGCTCTTCTGTGTGAGTGGGGAGGACAATGCAAAATTCAGCTGTTGTTTGAGAGGGCCAGTGCAACATATCTGCTCTTACTGTGGCCAGCCCACAGAGATTCACCACATGCACACGCTGCAGGGAAAGGTTGTAGAAAACAAGCAACTCACAGCAGCTCAAGTCTGGAGAAGAAAAAGAAATTAAAAGCATTAAAATGAGGCCAGTGGATTAAAGAGTAAAATGTGTGGGTTTGACCTCTGTAATTGGTACATCAATAAAGTTTATATATTGAGGAGTCTGTTTAAAACAAGGTACTTTATAACTTCCCATTCCTTAGTGAAGCTGATATGACACTATATTATATTAGCTGAGTTTGGAATGTCTGCATTCTCTTAAGTACTTTATTAATTGTAATGCATATTCTGCATCCTGATGTCTACTGGCTGTTTAAAATGAACTTTTTGTTGAAGTAAATCAATTCCAAATAAAAGCAGCAATAGAAGTTTGCAATAGATAAAAGTGATACACAGAAAATACTCTGCACATTTCTTGGCTAGACTTATTTATTACAGGGTTGCTCAGTTCTCTAAATCTTCTGTAATAGGATCACATATAAATACACAAATTTTGTGTTTGTGTTCATGTTTGCATTGTATCTCACGTTGTTATAACATAGGATCATTTTTAGGCCTCCTTTTTGGGTTGTACAAACTAAGACTTCTGAAAGGTTATTAAGCAGAGACCTGAGCACTTTAGATAGCGCAAGTAATCAACATACAAGTACTAAACCCACCTACCTTTATGCGTAAAACTTCAAGTGAATAACTGCCAGTTAATCAATTGGGTTTAATATCTGCATATCATCTGTAAATGTAAATAAAAGAAGAGTACCAACAAGTACTAGGGGTTTTTTTACAGTGGTTTTAAACCTTTGCTTGACTTCACATTGAATTAGGAACTTGGTAGAACTAGGCTGGATGTACAGTGCAAAACTGGATTTTATCTTAGATGCAAAAAATCAGTTAGAATTGATACACAGAGATATAAAATAGAATAAAGCTAAAGAAAGGTCAAAGCTTCATGATGAGGCTTTTTCATAAAGAAGATAGATCTAAAATGAATTATTGACAGTCACTTGATATCAAATCTGAACTTTGCCTGAATTAGGTACTAAATGTAAATCATCAGTGGTTAATCCAAAACTTCTTAGGGGTGCTATATGCTTTCAAAACAAGAAAACTCAATACAGGCAGACATGTAACAGTGCATGAGAGGGCAGCTTTCTTCATGTGCATATAGTTTTACTGCCTTTCTCTTTCCAGAAAACTTTATCAGCCACAGCAGCTCAAAACACAGGACTCCTTGAGAAGAGAGAATGGATTAAACCTTTCTACCTCTGCAGTATCTTGCCCTTATCAAGACTGACCTGTTTGTTGATCTTGTTTGCTCACCTTCTGTGGTTAGTTTGTCCTGCAGATTTTCACTAGTAATTTTCTTAAGTGCTTTCATAGCAGTGTCTCAAATGCATCTCTCTTACTACTTTACTTTTCAGATCACTAATGTGATGAAAATTGACCACTCTAGAATGATAAGGAAGCAATTCATCCTAATTTGCCTGCTGCTTCCCACATAATTTCTGATATTTTCTCAACTGCCATGACAGCTTTTTTATTAATCTTCTCTGAAAGATTTTCTCAATAGTTTGTCGTAGTTAATCAGCATTTCATTTTTTGCTTGACTAATGTTAAACATGATCAGTTCCCAACAGTGCTAATGTGAGGTTATAGTTTTAATGCTATTATTGTTTTCACAACTGTGCAATAGTTTTGCTGAGAGGTTTCATGTGGGGAAAAAAAATTGCTCATCTGAATTTGAGGGAAAGGCCAATTAGTTTTTGAATATTTTATTTGTGGTTTCTAAGAGCTAGGAACAAAACATCAGGAACATTTGCAGCAAAACCAAAACAGACCCTGTTTCTGTCCCATCAGACAAAAAATATAATTATTGTATTTTTCTCAGTATCTGTAATGGTAGAAGAAAGAGGGTAGTTTAGATATGTATTTTTAATATACGTTCTCTTATTGATTATCTTGCCTTACTGCTTAGCAAGTCTTAAGGCTGCTGGAATTTGCAGGCAAATATGCAATATGAATTCCCTTTCCTTTTCCCTTATTTGCTTCAGATTCAGGTTGTTCCCCAAGCTTGTATTACTATTATTAATTATTAATTATTAATTACTCATTGTTTATTATAATTTTTATTATTATTATGTTTGTTGATTTTCAGATATTGAATACAGAATGTAGTTTCTGCACTGTTTATAGCTAGAGCAAATTTTCACACTTTCCAAATATAGAGTTGTTTCTGCATAGAGGTGCAAGGTGAAAATATCCAGTCAGGGCACATTAGATTAGGGAATATTGGCCTGTAAATCTGGGAAGAAAAGTTTCTCAGGAACAGCCATCACTTAGTTTTTACAGCTGTTCATATTTCTATCTAATCAAGTAAGCGCCACCAGATAGTCTTACCTAATAGAAGGAATAATGCCAAACTGATAAAGACTATTTACAGAAGATAAGTTCCTACTTTCAAATTCCTATCATCTGCGACAATTTATTTTCTACTTCCTATGCACCAAATACAAAGACCTCAACCCCTACAGAGGCTTAGTTGTCACCACATCTCTTCCTTCTTTTTGTTTTCTGTAATGCTATCAGCACCTGATATAAACTGGGGGGAGTTGGCCGGGGGGAGGTGGATCGCTGCTCAGGAACTAAGTGGGCATCAGTCTGTGAGTGGTGAGCAATTGCATTGTGCTTCACTTGTTTTGTATATTCCAATTATTTTATCATTATTGTAATTTTGTTATTGTTATTATTATCATTATTAGTTTCTTCCTTTCTGTTCTATTTAACTGTCTTTTTCTCAACCCATGTCTTTTACTTTTTTCCCAATTCTGTCCCCCATCCCACTGCGGTGGGGGGGAAGTGAGTGAGCGGCTGCGTGGTGCTTAGTTGCCAGCTGGGGTTAAACCACGACACCTGCTTCCTTCCTATCTAGCTTCCACTTCCAAGCGATGGACCTGCAGAGTATATCAAGTTCCTATGCTAGAGAGCACATTTCAATGTACAGTAAATGTGGGTGCCACCTTTGCGTTCCTGAACCCCAGCTTTACCTCTTCCAAAGTTACCTTCATCCTGAGCTGAAGAAAGCATGACTGGTTGTGCCCAGCAGCACAGCCTTGTGTGATCCTCTTTTTTTTTTTTTGCCCAAAAAAGAATGGATTTCTTTGTAGGAGAAATACAACATTAATCTTCTGACACTATAAATGCACTATTACTGTCAGTGATAACCTTTCCTTAGCTTTTACAGTTATTAATATTCCAGTCTTAAAAAGTAAATGCCATAAATCTTCCCCTAAGTATTTTTAATGTCTCAGAGCTTTATCAGTTCTTAAGCTCTCTCACTAGATTAATCAATTCAGCTTTCCTTTTTTTCCCCATCCTCCTCTATCTAGACTTGTATTATTATAAGAGTTTTATCCACAGGTGGATGGATAGGTAGGTGTCAATGTGCCATCACATACATACAAAAATATTTGCAAGTTCAAACATATACAATAAACAAGACAAAAAATATCTACCAATCCCAGTACTGTTGTGATTTTGACCAGTATCATAGTAGTAATGATACTCAGTCACCTTTCTCTACAACGTCAATGCAAAAACACTCAGTCACATTTTAGAGGTGCCCACAGCCAAAATCCCACCTTGCGTGACTTCACCAGCAGCAATGGATCTTTGTCTTTGAAGGATTTGCTCTGTACTTACTACCCTAATAGTCTGTGTTCTAAATATAATTTTGACAGTGTAAACATTTTAAACAGAACAAATTTTGCAGCAGTCTTACAAATATATTCAGTATTGTATTGATTCTGCTGGTGCACCACTCCTTGGATCAAATAGCAATTCCCGATTTTTTAGTTTCTAATTAATGCTAAAATCTTCACAGCATATCAAAGAGGTAATAAGCCTTTGAATTCTTACTTTGGAACTAACTAGTGTGAAACATGGAAGATATTATAAAATTGTAGAGAGTTTGGGAATTTACCATAATGACAGTTTGGGATGTCATCTCTGTGTGAAGTGTGTGAACATGTTTTGATACTTTCAGGGAATAGCACACAGTCCTTAAAAAAATACACACACAC
>VYZV01031603.1:124085-137429 GCA_013401275.1 Pandion haliaetus | reverse complement strand
AAGCAGTGAAGACTGATGTTTTTACAAATATTGCCAATGAGACAGAAGGGACATGTTTTAAGTGATGCAGTTGAGATTTAACTTATTAAACATAGAGCCAGGATTTCAGCAGTAACTCTGCTTTTTGTCCACTGATCTTATCTATGGTGTCTGTCAAGCCACTTAATCTGTCTGCTTTTCTACTTCTTCTCTTGTTTTTAATTGCAAAATTGCCTGGCTTGCGCTCTTCATCAAAGCTACAGTCCTATGCAGTACATAGACTGGATTCTTTTTAAGAATCTACTTATTTCATAGCTATGTCAATGACTGAAGAACATCAGTGTTATGTATACTATTTACCGTCAATTTGGTATGTTCAAAATGGGAGGCATGAACTTCATGTGAGTTACCAGTGTTCTTTTGGGGCAGATTGAAAGGTGGGGGGGGGTGGGGTCCCCACCTTCATCTCAGATTCTAAAGTTGTTTTGACCTGGTAGCTTTCCTCATCTATTACCACTTTTTTGAAGCTTTATGTTTTCCAAATGCATTCAGTGATTTTGACAGACATATCATGTGCTTAGTGAAACACTAAGAAACGCTTTTTTTTTTTTTATCTATGAAAAGTTTTTGTAAAATATATGGTGTCTGTTAACTGTGTTGCTGTTGACATTGTTCATCATACATGCTGTTTTACTGTTAACTTACCTCGAGTTCAACTTGGACAGAAATCAGGTTGTGCTTTTTCTTCCAATTGTTTAAGATCCGTGGGTGGAATGTTTGCTTAGTGGTATGAGTGGTGAGAGGACAAGAACTCTGTTTTGCTGACATTGCTTATCTTACTTTTAATCCTGTTCCCATGCGAAACTAAACTCCATCTTCCCCTACTGCACCTCTGAAATTCCCCAAAGCTCAAAAGCCATGAACAGCCCTGGTTTAGTACCTGAAGACCCCATCAGCTCATTCATGCCAATCTGGGCTCCTAAGGGAACCCCTCAACAGCTGGAGTACTTGCTCTTCTGGTGGTCACAGTTCGTGGGGAAAAAACAGGCTGTGGAGGGGGAGAGCGTCATAGCAGTGTTTTTCCTTGAAAGCTGTTTTGAATTGGAGTCACCAACAGGTGCTTGTAGAGATAGTCAATTCTACGCTATTCGTAGTAATAATTGGGAGAGGGAAAAGATAACCTAGATAAAAGTAAGATAAATAATGTAAATTAAATTACAGAGATACACTTGGAATGTGCACCTTTTTTAAAACTTGTGGATAGCTTTCTGTGGGGGAACAAGGTCAGCTTTACAGTAGCAACAGATAGTAAGTACAGGGTCTTACAGAAGCAGCACTGCACTTTGTGAAAGCCAGTGGTGTTTGGGTAAGAAAACCTGACCCTGCTTAACCCACAATTTACATAATCTTCTCATGGATAATAGAGTGTTAATTGTATTCCAGTTTCTGTATGTGCAACCTGAGTTTTAGGCAAAAGCTTCCTAGTGGTGTGAGAAGAAAAACACAAATTAGGAGAATGGATGCTCTCCGAGTAGTTTTTCATGTTAGAATATTCCTTACTTATGCATGCATGAAATTTAATATGGAGATTGCAAAATGAGATGGTTTTGTCCTTATTATAATGAAGTATCATTAAAACAAGGTCTTGTATAAATGAGTCCAAGAGCTTTATGGAATAGCAGGAATTAGCTAAGCTGTTTACGTTTTTTGAGTAATGCTTACAAAATATGATAAAAAGGACAGTATTTGTAGTGATTATTTTAAATAAAATTAAGAAACCTATCTGGAATGCCAAAAACGTTGCCAGCAAACTGTTAATGAGTGCTGATGGCTTTTTGTGTGGAGGGAGATGGTCTGTGTTGATCTGACTATAAGATCAGAGATGTATTGTGATAGTTGTTTTTGCTCGGTAATCCACTCTGGTTTTTTGGTTTTTTTTTTTAAAAATCTTGTAGAACATTTGTGGCTACTTGCTGAATATTTGTAGCTATAGATATGAAACACAGAATGCTGTCTGTGGCACAGATGCTGATTAAAAAGAAAATCTAGAAATGCTAAAAATGCTGGAAAATCAAATAAAGTCATCAGAATGAGTAATCTTAGTGTTCAAGGCTGGCTTTTAAATGTTCAGAATAAATCTCAGCTGACAAAAGGAATGAGTAAATGTGCTTGTGTGTGTTAAGACTACAAAGGTTTGGATTAAAACTTTTTTCACATGTGGTCTTTGTCTTAAACTATTGTAATGCTTTTGACTATTTGCTTAAACTACTGAAAGACCTTTATGGGACTGAAAGTGGAAAAATCAATCCTGAGCTGAGCGTTAAAAAGTGGAGGTGCTGTCTCTGTGGTGGAAGGGGGCCCAAGCCATAGTGCAGGCTGATCCAGCGTTTCGTGGGGTGCCAGGTTTAAATGCATACTGAGATTGGACGCAAGACATATGAGTCGTTTCAGCAGTTCTGAGCAGCAGCAGAATTACAGACTGCCTGTACTGAGTCGTGCTGGGCGTCCGGTCCTTTTGGGCAAGTGAGCATTTCAGGATTGCTGCGATGCACGATGCCCTGGCACGGTTGGAAAGGGAGGAAGGGAGCAGCTGGAAGCGAGCTGCGGCTGCTATCAGAGTAATTTGTTTGGCCCACAGTGTTTCTGGGGATGGTGCTGCAGGCTGGTTTAGTTGCCTGAAGGTTTAGCATTCCTAACTCGCAGCATAACAGCGAATTTTGGCTGAAGCCCTGCTTTCCCGCTGAACTGCCCCTGTAAAGAGGTCCGTCAAAGTCTGAGACTCTCATATGCTCTTAACCAGACTGCTTCTGAGAAACCTGCAGGTGGAACACCAAATAAAACTGAAATGTTTGAGAATATACTCAGGGGAGGTATTTAATCTCTAAACCTTAATGCTGGACAAGCAGTTTGGATATATTCTGTGTCAGAAAGAATGTTAGGAAATGTGCTCAGAAGTGGATTAAATCAAATGTCTAACCAGAAGATACAAACTTTTTGGGAGAGCAAAAATAAGAGACTTCTGTCAAAACAAACTGAAACATATGGATGTTTTGAATCTTTATCATGTTATGAGTAGGGTCAATAAGCCTGAGCACAGTACATTAAAATCCTTCTATATAGTATTGTAATAAATGTACAGTATGGGTATTGAAATAAATTCTTTATAGGAGATGCGTTTTTCTTTCTCCAGCGAATAACACAACAAAAAGTTTAATCCCAAATGCTTCTCTTCCTATATTTGGGAGAGATGGAGTAAACAGAAGAATTGATAAGCCCTGTCTCTGGAGGTAGTAATTATTCTCCACGGCTTTCCAGGCTTGCAGGGCTTTTTACTCAGCACAAGAATATGTGGTGTATGTTGTCAAAGGCTGGGGATAAACCATAGAGAGAAGCAGAACTGGTGTTTTGCTGCCATCGGCATCTTTAGATGAAGGAGAAAATTGACTGGGGAGTTTGGAGAAGTTGTTCGAAAGATTGATGCTTGGAGTTTGAAGAGAGGAGAAACTCTATTTGTACATCAGTACTTAAAGCTGCAAGAAGATCAGGGTGATAAAAATAAAGTGTACTTCTTTCTAACACTGCCTTTGTAAGGGGTTTTAACCGTCCAGTTCTCCAGCAAACCTTAATGGGGTTAACTGTAAATACTGTTTTCATGATATTGAGAGGAAATCCTATTCCTTTAAAGCTCACTGTTGGAGCTATCACGGCTTATTTTTTCGAAACGTGTAGTTTGGGAGAAGGGGGGTTAACTTCCTAAGAAATGGACAGGCTTATCTGCTGCTCCAGCACTGCCATGGTCTGCAAAAGTGCATAGGTGACATCCTGCCAACTGGGTAGCTGTAAATCCTTAATAGGGGTCCCTAGCTTCTCCAGGGGGTAAATGGGATCTTTCTGAGGAAACTGGTATGAATATGAATGGTAACCACCTCACGAGCTGACAAAAAACAGGAAGGGAGGGGTTTTGCCCTTCAGTAACTACTGAAGGCAGTAGCTACTGTTAATTATTGTTAATAAGCAATATTAACATAATCATTGGAAGAAATCTTCTGACAGAAAAGTACACCTGCAAAGACACAAGAGGTAGTAAGTCCCGCAAACGTAAAGCCTATTCATCTCTCTTTTTCAGAGTTCATCTTACAGAGGGACTTCCTTTTCTTCACAAAGGAAAAAAAGATAAAGAGGAGAAAAAGCCTTTTTTGATAAGCATTTTAGTTAGTAATTCATTAGGTGGGCTTTTTGGTTTTATTTTTTTCAAGTTTTGGAAGTTTGAAGTACTCTGCAGTGATTAAAAACCTGATAAAAACCTTGAGAAGTGAGCCATTCAGCTGGTGCCTGCCCAGCACAAGGGTCTCATCCCCAGCTGTCCTAAGACCGTTTTGCTTCATCAGTGCTGGTCTGTACTGGCTGCTGCTGCACTGAAAATGGCTTTTACGTCAGGCAGGCAAGTGTGGAGCACTGAGTTGCTGGCTTACGCTCTTGAACGCGTGTCCATGAAAAAACCTTTACCTCTGAGACCATGACAAGAGGGTATAAATGCTGCCTCTCTAGTTTCAGGCAGTGACTGAGATCCCTGAGCCAAGGTGAATGTCGCCATATCCCCTTATCCCGGCAACGGAGGGACGAACGAGCCTGCCGAGGTGAAGACCAGGGTTGCCTTTAGCAAGTCTCGCTGCTGAGCTGCCGGGGTTAAGTCCAGCCTTTCCAACACCTACTCACCAGCAATTGCAGTTATTAAGAACAGCATGAGATGTCATTAGCGCATAGTTGGGAGCATCCCTTCCATTCAGGGGCGGAGGGGGCACGATTCATGCCAAAGCGATCAGAAGATGTTTTTATCTCATTCCAAAGTGTGGCAAAACCACTAGATGACCTGCCCTGTATAAATGATATATTTTATTTACGTTTCCCAGTTCAGTTGTTGACTCTCCTGCTGTGAGATGTTTGCTGTTCCTTCCCACAGAGTATAGCAAACTGTGTAAATCAAGTAGTCAGGTTTTACAAAATTACAAACCCATGAGGAGTTTAATTTGTGCCCTGAAGGGAGGACCAGCCACTTGCCGGGCTGCTTGTGAGTGGAGCCTTTAATAGTTCATCGGTAACCATTAAGCTACTTGAAAGTATTTGTCCTTGGAGAGTAACCTGAGCTTTGCTGCAAGGAAAATAAAGGGGGGGAAAGCATGGTGTAGCAGCAGGATAAAAATGTCATTTAAATCAAATGTTGCCGTTAGAAAGTTAGGTTAATTTTTCACCAGAAAATGTAATAAAATTGTGCCTTTGCTATGACTTTCGAAAACACTTGAGATCACAGTTTTATTGAAGACAAAGAAATTAATTTTGATTCATAAAAATTGACCGGTTACAAAGCAGTAATATTTTTGGTTGCCGTTTATTTAAATATAAGGAGGAAGGACTTTAGTAAGGCTTTAAGGAGGAATTTGAATTTAACATTAATGCATGTGTGAAACTTTTGCCGACTCGCACCAAATACAGCCACTGATGGTTTAAGTCATATGCAAAGTACTGCATAATTAATTCCATGTTGGCAGCCCTGGTGATTTAAGTCAGAAAACAACCAGTAGCCCTGCAAATCTTTCCACAGCCACTCCAGTGCTATTCTTCAGGGACTTTCTCCCACTTCAGTCATTCTGGGTCCACTTAATCTTTGAGTCCTTTGCTGAGATTACCAAAATGGCGAACATGTTCTGAAACTAATTTGATGCTGCAAAATTTTGAACAATAATAAATTTTAGTTGTTGGTAGTTTGAGATAGTATGTGTAGTAATTCCAGGCTTGAGTTAAAGTGCTCCATTGCCTGTCCCTGGGAGGAGTTTGGCTAAGGCTAACTGCTTAATTACAGTTTTAAAAGATAATTTACTGAGGAATTGAGAAGGATCTAAAATGTTTGGCTCAATAAGGGGAGATTTTCCTGTAGTTTTAGATGAGCTGCAGAAAGCTTCATGCAAAATAAAACCATTTTTCTAGTTTTGCTGTTGCAAGCGCTGAATTGATTTCACTAGTATTAGTATATCTTTTTGTTTAGGATTGTCTGTGCGGAGAGAAAATATCAACAGTTCAATGCCTTGCTCTTTCAAGAAAGAGGCTACAGACTCAAAATAGCGGAAGAAATGTGTGGGCTTATATGTAGGCAATTTGCCTTAAGGCCTCTGTTACGAGAGTCTTGCTGGTGTTCGATAAATCTGCTACTGCCCAAGAAGCACTTTTTCTTGAATTCAACAGAAAAAACTTGCCCTGAATGAGTTTGATGAGGTCTACATCCCAGCACTTTCATTATACAACAGTTGTAGATGCTCTGTGTATGTGAATTTGCCTGCTCGCCTAATTGCCTTCCGTTCCCCCTACCTCCCCCAATACTTGAAAATAAATAGCTGTGGGAGAACGTTCTTAGGCAGGTTCGGTTTACAGACTTTTCTGAGATTCTGCTTCGAGATGTGAAATGTCATGTTGGATTTAACTAATGGATCAAGTAAACCAATGATTATGATTGTAAAGGTGAATATAAAATATTTGAAGATCGGGGTAGAGGAAGGTAGCAAAAATTATGCATGCTGGTTTACATGGCTATTACTCGGTGATTAAACCAGATTATTTCCGAGAATAACAATTCTGGCTGGCCTGGAATTTTGAGAGGTGGACTAAATCTGCTGATTAGTAGCTTACTAAAAAATACGCTTAGAAAGTTAGCCCATTTCTCAAGTTGTGAGTGTTTAAAGATTAAGGTAAAAGATTGCAAGGTGATAGCATTATGGAAATAGAGAAATCCTTAAACTGCTTGCAGAGTAAGCATAAATCTTTCTGCATTTCTTTGTGTTTAAAAATATTTCTTTTTAACACTGTGACTTGTAATCTGACCTACTAATTTATTAATTTCTTTTTATTACATTTAGGCAGCTCAGCAGGTATTACTGTTAAGCTTTTCCAGTGTATTACTATAAAGGAGTTCATAGCATGAAAAATTTATGTTTAGAAACTGCTCAGTGCTCTTTACTGCCTTCTCTTTAAAAACAACTGTTTAATTTTTTAGATATCACTGTAAAAATGATGTTCACTTGAGGCCAGAGCTAAGGTTTTTTTCATAAATTATGTATGAGCATATGTGGTGGCTTTTGCACCTACAAGTGAGTTTCATGAACTGATTTTTGTAAATGTGTTATCTAAGTACTATTTGTTAAATTTGCTTGCCTCAGACTGTTTCCTGGCAGTTGTTAAAAGCACTTCCTAATGGAATGCTACATCCTAATTCAATATGCTTTGCTACCTGCTTCAAAACTGGTGAATTGCCTAGATATCAAACAGTAGTAAATTCGTAAGCAATTTGCTATACTTTGCTCTGAAAATTTTCTAGTGCATTAGTTATTGCAATTATACTAGCTATATTTCCAGTTCAATAGAAGACTTCAGTGAGTAAGAAAGGCCTAAAAGGGACAATGGTGAAATTATTTTTTAACACTCTGCGTTGTACAAGTCAATGTTGACATTTTCCAAAAAAGGAAATTATGCATGTCCTTTTAAGGATACTATGTGTGCTTCTTGTGGGGTGTACATGTGCCTTTAAGAAAAAGAGCCATCAAAAAATATGAGAGAAAAAAAGAATTTCCACATTGTATTTCCAGAAGCTTAATTTTGGGATTTTCTTACTTTTGCAATTACAATATAAAATATGCCTAGAAGAAAGTTGATGCTACAATAAATCTACCTGCTAAGTACTAAATCATTTATATTTTCAGAAAAAAGCCAAAGGCCAGCTCCTGTTTGAACAGATCATGTATCATCTGGACCTTATAGAAAGCGACTACTTTGGATTAAGGTTCATGGATTCTGCACAAGTGGCGGTGAGTAGCAGCAGTGGTTTTGGGGGTGTTTTTTGTTTGTTTTTTTAAAGCAACGGTCTAAAATTTAATATTGACAAAAATGCTGTAAGAAGGCTGCCTTTTTTGAGTTAAATTTTGTGCAGAACCTCTGTGGCGTGTTAGTTTAAGTGACCTCAAGTTTAATTCCACCTAGAGCACTCTAACATATTACAGCGCTGTTGCCTCTTCCTTTCCTGTCTTTCACTTGTTCCTGTCACAGCTTCTGCTGTCATTAGGCAGGCTGGTCCAGTAGGACCCCAGAGCCTGGCGTGTCATGTAGAAATTCTTGATGATGCTGATGCAGAGAGGAAGGGGCGCAACTAGAGTGTATCCTTAGCCCTTCGTTGTTCTACAGAGTGGAGAAGGTTTTCCTTTGCCAATGCCATCGACTTTGTTATGAGCAAAAGTCATCTTGGTAATGTCTGTTTGAGAAATAGTCTCGGCAAGAGGGGTATACCTTTGATTTGCTTAAATAAGTTGTGACTCAGACCTGTAACTAGAAATTTTTGGGAGGATATAGGCATGTTTGTATGGACCAGACAGTTTGAGTAGAGGGTTCTTGTAAGCCTAAGTTTGTGAAATTTGTTGTGTGTTTGTAAAAATGTGACTGCTTTTGAAAACAGCAGCAGAGCATTGTTTGTCAGAAGCAACCATAGTTCTTTCACTTGCAGGCTGTGCAGTTTTATATGGTTACTTCTTAAGGGCAAGTGCTTAATTCTGCCCCAAAGGATAGCTGCAGGTTAAGTGAGGCATTGGACAAGGAGTGGATTTTTGTCTCTGTCCTGCATCCCTGTAACTTAAACCTGTATTCACTTATCCCAACACCCCCAGGTAGAATGAGATCCGAGTTTTCATACTGTGTGTGTCAATCTTACGTTAGATGTATGACCTAATTGTTTCTGTGTTTCAAGTCCACTTCAGAATTATTTCATGATTAGGATGGCAGAGTGGAATCACAGACAGTTGCTGCTGAGCTAAATACCCAAATTGTTTGAGGTCAGCATACAAAATGGAGTCAATGACATGTATTCCTTTACTTCCGTGAGGGTCTGTGTCCAGAACACTTTGAAGGTGACATCTTAATTGTTACAGCTTTGTACAATGCCAAAAAACTCCCCAAGCCTGAAACTTTGAAGGAGGCTGACCGCTTTGGACACAGTGTAACCCACCCCAAAGCACACTTACAACCTAATGGATTCTTTTCAAAATTATTGCGATCGAGTTTTATGCTTAGTTTGTAATTGTAGAGAACATTGTTTTCAGAGAAAATAATTTGTGTTCAGCATCTGAAGCAAACTTCATGGCTAGTGGGATTACCTGCTGCTGGGCTGCAGTTCCCAGTAGTGAAAGTGGTCTTAAATCCCTTGCAGAACAGAGACATTTATTTAAGACTTAAGGAGAAAAAGACCATTGCACTGTAATGGAGGGTTGTCATTCAGAACCATGCGTACCTCCTACCAACAGAAATTAGAAACAGCCCATTGCATACCATTTTATGTTTATAAAGATCACGTTAGCTGTGTTAAGCATGTACAGTCTAGGATGTTGAGTATTGATAGTGAATTACTCTATTGCATTTATCTTTTTGCTTCACGGAAAAAATAATCTCTACATTTTAGGTATCCTAACTCAATTGCTGCCATGTATCTTCTGAAGTATTTCTGTGTGCCTCTAGGATCTCATAAGAGTTCACAGAGGGTTAGTTATAACTGGTGAAACTAACTGTATTGTATCTCCTACTGTTCTGTTAGCAAATAACATCATTTCATTTGAAATGGGGAAATAAGAGTTAATCTTTTCTGCCTCAGCAATGACTCATGGCTTGCTTTTGTCCAGCAAATTGTTACTTCCAGTCCAGACAGCCCCTGATTGAGTATTTGATACTGCACAATCTATCAGGTACAAGCGATTTCGAACTTGGTTTGCTTCCTTTTCTTAACTATGTGTGACTGAAAAGAGGCAGAGTAGAGATAACAATCTGTTTAAACTGGACTTTAATGATACACTCTGTATAACGAAGCAGAAAAGATTGCATTTTGCCAGAAGAGCTGAACACTACAGCCAGAGATAATTGCTCTAAGAAATGAAGAACTGCTGTGATGGCAGGCATTCTTGCAAAGCGGAGCTGGCATATTCTAGCAGAAACCCAATCTGCAGCTGGAAACAAAGAGAGACTAATCAAGTGACTTGTCAAAGATTATTCAGGAGACCTGCTAAATAAACAGTGTAAGAATCCAGTCCCTTACTGTGGACAGAATTGTCCGCTGGCTCTGAACGAGATAATCTTTCTGCTACCCAATTTAAATATATTGCCTTACTAGCTAGTTGCACCTGATGATATAAAAACATGAGCAAACTAGCAACATATAGTTAAATAAAAAATTGAGAAATTCCCCACTTGTTTTAACTACAAATGAGTTTTCTATAGATTCATTTTGAACAACTGAAGGATAGCTTTTTTTCTTCTTTGGAGCTGCTGAAGTGATTAGTAGTTAGGTGTTTGAGTTTATGATGTATTGGGGAGTGGGGGGAACCCAGATAATACAAACTCTTCCTGATGTTTTGGATTTTAGGATTCAAGTACTAACTTCTTTAAAGAAGTTCTTGAAACAATTAGTGAAGTGAAAGAATTGTCGTTTTCATGTGATTTCTGTGTTCATTACCAGTCTGATGGTTAGGAACAGATTCCCTGCTTTCCCCTGCCCCCAACCCCAAGTAAGAGGCAGGAGATGGCAAAAGGAGTTATTTGCAAGATTGTCCACCATTACCAGACTTGGTCTGGCAGCCAAGGGAACAGGCTATTGTTAATTTGAGTAACTTTGATTCAGGCTGACAATGAACAGCACAGCATGTCCAGTGACACAAAAGATGAAGATTGGTGTTAATTTGTTGGGCTATTTGGCTTTTTCTCTAGCAATGCTGGAGAGATGTTTCTAGTAAGGAGGCATCAAACATTTAACAGATGGCAGATTCCTAATTCTAATGTACAGGTTGCAAGCATCAAATACTTGCTCTTCCTAGTGGAATTGTACAACACATTGGTCTGTTACTCTGGCAGTTTTATCTACTGCAGTGCTTAATGCTGAAAATTATTTGTATAACATTGCAGTAAATATGCACCCATTAATTCCATAAAGTGTGGGACTGGTTTTGGCCTCTCCATCTTACAAAAAAACCCTTGTTTACCCTGCCTTCTTAAAATGTTGCTGGGTTGGGGGGTTTTGTGTGTGTGTGCGTGTGTGTGTTTTGTTTTTAAAATTTCTGAAGCAGCAAACTATTTTACTAAGGACTTCCAGTACTCTGTGCAGTCTGTTGTTCATATTGCTTTTTGTTTAGCAAACTTTTATCTCTGGATTTCAGCAGTAGTCTGTGCTGAGCAAACTCTCATCAGAATGTAAACTTTTTGCCAGGTCCACTTGAATTCCATTTTAATCACTTGAAATAAATCCTNCCCCAGCCCCCTGCCCTCCATTTAAAAGCAGTTGTTTCCCTTCTTCCATGCAGACCCTTCAGACCCTTACCATTCAGACGGAGCTCCTGTAGGTAGCGGTGGTAAGAGCCGAGCAGAACAAAACACTATCAGTGCCTGTCATGGGCCTCTCAGTTGCCTTGCCACGGAATGTGGAGGAGATGAGAGAAAACAGGAGGGAGATGAAACAGGCATGCACAGCCAGTCCTGGAGCCTAGAAATGGCTCTCTTTGCCATTCCTGTATCTAAATCACCTGCAAGCCTCCAAGTGGGCAGTTTGTATATTTTTATGGTGGAGGAAGGAGTAAGTTATCTTAGAGCAAGTGAGTTTATGGAATAGGAAGAGAGATTATAGCATTTTCTTAAAGAAACAAACAAAAAAATTACTCAACTCCATTTTGCTGGTGGTGTAAGAAAAGTTGACACAAATATTACTTCATTCTTCCTTAAGCTTCCTGCTTTATTTTAAAAATATATTAGATACATTTCAGATAGATTTCTGTAGCTACTTTGTTTTAATAGGTAATGAGAGCATTTTCAGCTGTGTGCACAGCAGCAGTAGATGGTTCAGTTGTGCTGATCTGCAGCTAATATATCAATTGCTGCATATCGTGGTTGGATTACAGGCTGACTTTACACACTCTCTGCAGAAGGCTGGGCTGCTCTGAAGACAGGAATGTGTTTGCACTTGGCATTGCAACCTGAAAATACCGGTTCTTTCTCATACCCCTGTTGCTTTTTGGTCCTCCGTGAGGCCCACTGTGAACTTTATGGCACATAGTTTAATGAAAGGAGTGTTGCGAAGTATATAATTCATCTGTATCAGTTGCAAGGTGACATTTGGGATTGATCAAATGAGGAGGTGTTACCTGGGCATTGTGAACCATGCAGGCCGTGGTGTGCTAGGTAGTTTGCTCTGGCTGTTGAGTCAATGCAATTATGTTGAATAGGGTGTCGTGTTTACTTATCTGAGTCACCCTCTTTGGAGGAGGGAGCTGTTCACTATGCACAACACTTGGAAGTAGGTCTCTACCACTAGCTGTACGTTAGCTTTCCAGCTTTATCTTTAATTTCTGGTATAAACTCTTCAGCAGTGGGAGTATATGCAGTTATTTTAGGGAGCATAGCATGTATATGTGTAGATGTTTCTCTCAACCTGCTATGTATAGCTTAATTTTCACAGGCTGTTGTATGCAGTATAAGTGAAGCCTTTATTTTGGCTTCATGTCAAGTATATTTAGCTTATATTGTTACACTAATGCTTATAATTAGCATTAGTATGTGAGGCAGTAACTTCTGTCCTCCATGTGATAATTGCTAAAATTTCAGAAGTGAATAAATTTTGGAGAATTAAGTAGAGCTGACCCTTATGTTTGGACATAGACAGCTTTGCTGTTACTACACTTGAGTCATCTAAAGAAAATGCCTGAGAGCCAACAATATTTATTTTGTATCTCCCCTTCCACCCCAAGTGGATATCAAAAACAGCTGAGTGCCAGAGTCTCCAGCTATGATTTATGCCTCTCTGGCACATTGTCACTGGCTGACCTACTAATGTGTGAATTAAGTGTTTGTTTGTTTGGACAGGATGAAAATTTTAGTAATTAAAGTGCTCTGTCAGTACATTTTTTTTTCAAGTAGATAATGCTTTCTTGAAGATTGGCTTAAAGTTACTACAGGATGTTTCTGTTTTTCAAAACTGATATTTTGCATTACAAACTTAGAGTGAAAGGATCTTCGATAAGCACTGAGAACTGTGAATTGTTTTAATGAACTACTTGTTGTTCCAAGATGGCCTTCGCTAATGAATAGGGTTTTTTTTACCTTTTTTGTTCTTTCTGTGAGATTTCTTTATTGATAATTCAATGAAAGTAATTTATTTTTCAGCATTGGTTGGACAACACAAAAAGCATTAAAAAGCAAGTTAAAAGTAAGTGTCCTTTCGTTTTCTCTTGGGATCTCATATTGAACATACAGGAGGCACAGACAGTTGAAATGGGGGGGGGGGGCGGTGGTTTGTGGGGGCAA
>VYZV01031603.1:89368-107951 GCA_013401275.1 Pandion haliaetus | reverse complement strand
CTGATTTTTTTTTCATTATCTTGGGTAGAATGGGAGCTTGAGGAAAATGACACAAGCTGCAGATAAGAGCTTTGATTTCATGTAGAGTATTTGTTTTATGGATTGGATGCATCTCAAAATGAGGATGATCTGTTTGAAGATAAATGTACATATAATTTATCTTTTCTTAAAGTAATTCTATATTGCAAAGCTATTTTAAAACTAAAACTGACATATATCAACCCAGTACTTGTGCACAGGTCATCTTAACTTTTTCAGCTTCTTGTGCATTCAGAGGTAGTATGGTTTATCCTAGAAAGGTAATTCTCGTTTCTGCGAGACTCTCCAGGAGCAGCAGCGATGGAATGGAGCAACACAAAAGCTCTTATCCTAAGCAGTTTCATCCCTCAAGAGAAAAGGTCCTTCTCCCATTGTCAGGCATATGAACCTACTTTGCTTCAGTATGTCTTAAAAGTAGATGATACCTGTTTCTAACAGTGCAAATGACAAATGTACTTCAACTTTGTAAGTCTTACTGATTAAAGACTTTTAATACTATGGATTTTGGATTATAAGGGGGATGGTAATTCTGCTTTATATGTTGCATTTTATTGAAGTTTCAATCAGAACATATGATGAACGCTGTTTTTCTTTCTTTTGCCCTTGATTTGTCTAGTATCTGAAATCTGTGCTTGTCAATGATGAGATCCTGTTGATCGCTCGATTCCTTCCATGGTGGTGGGTGAAAGGTGGTGGTTTCTTTATTCTTCAGCATTCTCAATATGGTTTTATTTTCATTCTTTGGTCTAATTGCAAGATGCGTGCTAGAAACCAGTATTTCCTTTGGTGGAAATGTTTGACTCTTGCTCCAAACAGCTCTTCCTGGGTATCTGATTCGTGCTAGCATTCTTGCTAGTATTTGCAAGGCTTCTGTTGCTTATTGAAATCCTGCTGCTTTTGTTCAGAAGCGGAGGACTGTG
The DNA here is from genome assembly GCA_013401275.1 of Pandion haliaetus. NCBI lineage: Eukaryota > Metazoa > Chordata > Aves > Accipitriformes > Pandionidae > Pandion > Pandion haliaetus. The sequence goes on along the minus strand of VYZV01031603.1, from coordinate 106,992 downwards.
TAGCCAATCTGTTTCAGTGTTGGTCTTGGTACGCCTGTTTTAGGATTAAGAACTGAGCCTGTCTTAACATTGTCAAGGAATCTAAGCTTACATGCCAGCTGCTGCAGTATGTAGCCTTTCTATAGAACACTGGGAGTGAATATAAAACATACCTGCATGTAACCCAAAACAGTATGCCATAAAGAAAACAAGCTTCTTGGCAATTGATGTGTTTTAATTGAGAGTGTAATGCTTGTACTGTGTGTGTGTTATGTTTCTTAGAGACATGTCATTATTATTGAAGGCAGTTGTCTTCTGGCAAAGAGGTTTTAATGTGTTGACTGGAAACAGTACTGCCTGTAATAAAGGGCAAATCCAGCTGTGGGAAGAAGACAACAGTTTGGAGCTGAGTCAGCAACTGAGCTACATTCTGGTTTCCTAGATGGGAAGTGGGGTTAGGTTAATATAATTGCCAGAACATATGTATTTATTGTGGGGGCTGTGACTTGGCTATTGCGCCTTCAAGTCTTGGTGTCTCGACGCTGCTAATAAGATCTCTTTTCAACTGCTACTGTCTTTAATTGGCCTGTTTCTGCATGGATTATCTTTGCTTTCTGTCAGAAAAATAGTCTTCTTTTAGAGAGAGTTTGCCAAGGATTGTTGAGAACACCAAAATCTTTTGTACTGGGGATTTTTGTAGATGGTTAGATTGAAGGGGTTTAGAAGTAAGGTCCCGACCTCATGAGTTTCTGTACTCTGCTTGGCAGATGCCTGTATTGGCTACCTTGCAGCTTAGATCCCTTCCTAATTTCAATGTTTCCTTTAATTTAAAATGTTAGTGCTGCAGCTGCCAGCAGCAATTGTGCCAGATTGTAGAAAGTACTTTGCCAGATAGGAAGGATTTTAGTGGGTTGGTTTTTTTTTTTCCTTTGCTCCATTCCAGTACAATTGTCAGTACAGGAAAACTGTACTGGTCTGCATGGTCTGAAAATGGTGGGGAATATTAGCTGCAAGACTGGGAAGCCTAAAACAGAATCAGTGTCTTTCTAACTTTAGTCTTTTCTCAAGAAGCTGTTTCTGTGCTAAGATAGGGCAGGAGACAAAGGTTTAATAATTTTTTCCTTAATATGAAATAAGTAGGGGTTTTTTGTTTGGGTTTTTTGTTTGGTTGGTTGGGTTTTTTGCTTGCTAGTGGATGTAGCTTTCACTTAACCACTTAAATTAGAGAAATGGGTAGATAATGTAACGAACTGTTGAGCATTGGAGCCTTCAGTATGCACGAGTCACTTCCTCAGCATATTTCACAAAACCCAAAACTCTGAATTTACCCATGGGTGACCTTTGTATAAATCCTCTCTCTCTAAAGGAGGACTGACCCTGAGCATTAATCATTTACCACTGTTGTGAATCCTGGATGCTTTTCTGCTTCCCTGCCTTAACACATGTGATCTTCCAGCTCATGTGCTAGTTGCTTATCTGTTCTGGCGGGGCTGGGAGTGTTAAACCAGGCTTTCTGGAACATGAGAAGGTAGAATTTGAGCTGGGGACTGTCCAGGACCCCTCTAGATGAACAGCAACAATGTTTCCACTTTGTTTAGATTTGAGTCATTAAATAGGGAATTTTACATTAAACTGAAGGAATACCTTTGTTTTAGGAGTTTCCTTGCTTAAGTGGTTTATGAGAGAGTGTTTTTTTCCAAGCACTTTTTTGATACCTCACTGTACCTTGCATCAGCCTCTCCTAAAACATGCCAGTGAAGGATCCTAGTACAACAGCAAACAGTTAACAGATCACTGTCCATTTTTAAAAGTCTTTTAGAATTCAGCTGTTTCAGTAAATTGGTTATCCCTGCTGCTTTGGAGATGCTTGTGCCTAAAGTCTTATAGTTTTCTAGCTAAGGGATCCTGCATAAAAATATTTTTCAAAACATTGTTTAAAGTGATGAGTGTTCTCCCCTGCTCCTCTTTCTAGCTTTTGTAGGACTTTATTCCAACTGTGGTATAGACTAGCCATAACTGTACATGCCATTTCTGTGGTTTTGATTTTAGGAATTAAAAATTTAAAATTTACGAACAATTATACCTTCATATGCAAAATTAGAAAGCAAGGTCTTAGTTTGTATTGTGACCTTTTTTCAAATGGCTGTTTTTCCAACTAAGTAAGTTTATGTTAATCAGGTATAGCTACAGTCAGCTTCTTCAGTAGTATTTGGTCCTTTAGTCACCTGAATTGTGAATGATTTGGGTGTGCTCTACTGTTTGCTCCTGCACCGTAGTGCTCATTTTTCTGACTGCTATTTTCTTCTCCTTTTTTTAACTTGCATTAGAATCTATGTTTTCCAGTGACTTGGAAAACTGGTGTTGCTTCTAGATGCTTGTTTCAGGTGTACATTTAGAGCTGCCGCTTAAACCCTTTCAGTTTCCCGCAAATAAAATGGGCTGTATACTTGGGAGGTCTGTTATTTTCTCCCGTTGGTAAAACGCGCATGGTTCTTGCTCAGTTTTGTGAAGTGCATTGAAATATGAAGTGCTTTTCATTTGGTGAGTGTAGACAATGTATACATGAGATAGCTTAGCTTAACTTGTCATTTCAGACTTCTGCAAAAATGTGCATGATACTGAGCAGAAAAGGGGTTTATTTGACAGTGTTGTCATGTACGCGTATACTTGCATGCCTCTTTCCTTCAGTATTTACCTTCCAGCAATGCCCTTTTTCCTTGCCTTTTTGCATCAGTCTCCTTGTCTTTACCTTTGCTTTACTTTTCCTCCCTCTGTCTCATCCATACCTGTTTACTAACTGTGCCCCCTCCCGCTCCCCAATAATCCAGGCCCTTTGATGCTGCCGACTGCTGCCAACGTGGTGGAAGCCTGTGGGACGCGTGGGCCCCGCCGAGGACCCGTGCCGCGGACGGACAGTACACCGCTTTTGTCCATGAGCGCAATGTGAAGAATGCGGGAATGCATAGTGGTGCTGGTATCTATGCTGTCCAAACCACCATGACCAGTCTCTGAGACGTGGGCCTTTCTGGAGCTTGACGGTGCTTTCTAGCAGAGGCTGCAAAATTACGTTTTGAGCTGTTTCTGAGATAAGGACAACGGACCCAAAGCTGACTATAGAGGGGGAGAAAAAACTTATGACGAAGTCTCTGCATACCATGCTGTTGGTATTTAGTCCTTAAAGAAAAAATAACATATAGACCAGAAGCCACCCATCACCTACTCTTACGTTAAAAAGAGTGTGTGTGTATATATATGTCTTTTTAATTGTGTTAAGGTTTTTCTTAATGATTGAAAGACTTTTTTTTTTTTTTNTTTTTTTTTTTTTTTTTTTTTAGCTGGATTTAACTTTGAGAGCCATGCAGGAAGTCACATTTGTAAAAACTACGCATGCAACTAGTGGGTTATAAAGTGGTTTCAAAAATCTTAGAAAGGATGTGACTGCCCCTCCTTTTGAACCATGATTATTTAAAAATATCCAAGATAGATGGTTGATCTGAAAACTAATTTTTTTTTTTTTTTTTTTTAACAAGTCCTTTTCTGAAAAATGCTGTTTGGAAATGGAATAGAATTATTTTAATTTTTTAAGAATAAAAGTATCAGAACTTCTGAAAAGGCAAAGAGTAATACTTTTTTTGCTTCCTAGAAAATTTTCTTTATTTTTTCTTACTGTGCTTCAGCTGAAATGAAACAGAAATATTTCCTGACAAACACCAGTCCTACCATATGATTCACGAGGTTAATTATCAAGTCAGAGGTTAAGATTCCAGCTTCATGGCTCATTGGTGTTCTTGAGGGCCTTTAACAATGTGAAGAACTACCTTTACCCTTGAACACACTGTGTTTTCACGTGTTTTCTGAAGTTAGCTGCTTTTAAATTGCAATATTCTTTTCCTGTTTAAAAAAAAAAGAGGAAAAGTTGTGGTAGAATGCTTTTAAAATTCACTTATATATGGCTTTTATTATAAAGAAGGTGTTTGAATGATTTTCAAATTGTTTGAGTAAGTTTCAAATTGCCACAGAGGCCAGAAATACAACAACATTTTTTTCAGATATCTAGCCCCAGAGAACCAAGAAAACACATCTCAGCGAGGATGTAACTTCTTATCGCCTGAGATATTTTGGCCACCTCACCCTTGCATCTGACAGGGGGAAAGAGATTGCTGATGAAATATGAGTCTCTATTTTACAACTCTGCTTAAAAAAAGAAGGATATGCAAGCTTACATATTAAAGATCTGTGGACTCCACAGAGGTGCTTAGAGCAATCTGTTGTGCTATTTTTAGTTTTAGATTTTGCAAGGTGGATGTTGTAAACTTCTGGAGCAAAGCAAACCTATTTGTTTATTATTTATAAAGTTGCACAAGAATATGCAAATGAAAACAGGTGTTTTAAATTTAAAATATCATATAATTTCTGTGTAGATGAGGGAGATGAAGCCACTAATTCCTAAGGAGGAATTTGGAATAGTTTTGTACTTAAAATGCAAGAACATTGTTGTAATAACAAGTCACTGTTTTATTGCAGAGGTTTAGGTTCAGGTGTGCTTATGTAGTGGTGAGGCTGCTGCAAGTAGTGGCTGACTCCTCAGGTATCAGAGAAGTTTTGTGTAGCTATCGGAGAACTAAAGAATAGTTGAGGTTGGAAGATGCCTCTGGAGATCGTGTAGTCCACTCGCATGCTGAAATTCGGGTTGAGTAGAGCAGGTTGCTCAGGACCATGCCAGCCAGGTTTTGAGTATCTCCAAGGATGGAGACTTCACACCCTCTCTGAGCGACCTGTTCTGGTGTTTGACCAACCTTGCAGCAAAAAAGGGTTTTCTTCTTGTGTTTAAGTGGAATCTCCTGTACTTCAGTTTGTGCCTGTTGCCTCTTGTCCTGTCTCTGGGCTCCTTTGAGAAGTCTGGCTGTTGTCTTTCCTCCCCCCCATCAGGTTTTTATGCATATTGATAAGATCCTCCTGAGCTTTCTCTTCTCCAGGCCGAACAGTCCCAGCTGTCTCAGCATCTCCTCCAGCTCTCTCAGCGTCTCCTCCTATGTCAGATGCTCCAGACCCTTTATTGTCTTTATGGCCCTTTGCTGCACGCCCTCCAGTATGTCCACATCGCTCTTGTCCTGGGGAGCCCAGAGCTGGGCACAACACTCCAGGGGTGTCTCACCAGTGCTGAGCAGAGGGCTGGGTGTCCCAGCCACCTGCAGTGTGCCGAGTGTCATGGACTGCCCTGGGATTAACCTGCAAGTTTGGTAATTAAAGCTGTGGCTAAAGTTTTTGTAGTAGATTTTTTGCATGACAGCAGAACTAGTTCAGATTCAGGATAGGGGAAGCAGCCCTGGTTGCCCAAAATCCACCTAACTTTAGAATGGATTTGTTTTAGTATGGTATATGTTACATACTTTTGCTATGTGGCTTTGAATCTTGCATACATCCTGAAGGTCGATTTTGCTCTGTGCTGGGCTTACTTTAGTGTGACTTCATTGACTTAGGGAGAATTATTTTCCTGGTTTCCACTGGTGTAAGTGACAGCTCTCAACAGCACACAAAAAAATTGTGCCACACTAGTACCAACAACACCTAGCTGCATTTTTACAGGAACTGGTCACGTGCTCTAGGAATAGCATCGATGAAACAGATGGATGTCTTTCTATAAACAGTATGGTGGTGACAGATCTTTGGTTAATACTCACAGAGGTTCTGCAGCCAGCACCTTTTCCTAAGGGTGTTTCCTTTCCTGTAGTTGTTGACTTGCATATATTACACTATGTCAGTATTTGGAATTATCTTCAAACAAATGGGAGACAGCAGAAATCTTGGATTGTGGGACTCGGCCTGCTTGATTAGAAACTGAAAGCACCTGAACAGTCTCCACTTGTAGGATCATACATCCCCAGGACTTTTTCTTTTGCTTTCCTCACTTGAGAAGGAAAAGGAAGTTCTTTTTTTTCTGAATATTTTGCATTTTTCTTTGGGGGAAAAAAAAATATCTGGAAAGGCGACAGGCTTAAATTTACTACTCTTCTTCCCTTCAGGTACAACACTGAATGCCCCAAAATGAAGGAAATAACAAAGCATTTCATACTATTGTACTACCTTACAGAGTCAGTGTGAGAAACTATTCTGTGTCACTACCAGTTTGAAAAAATAAATTAGCTTGTGTGGTGCTCTGTGCTGTTTCAAATTAGATTACTTGCAAAAGAATTACCTCTTTTGCAGCTGACTCAGATAGTTACTGTATTTTGCAGATTGTATTTCACAGACTAGAATGAAGTATTGTTTTGCTTTTCCACTAGGAAATTAAAAAATCATACCCTTTGTAACTGACAGCTTTCTCAGTCACATTATGCATTGTATGCTGTGTGGTACATACTAATATCAATATATTTGTCAGGCAAAAAGAAGAAATAATGCAGTAGCTAACTCCCTTAACTGTGGGAGTTCCTTGAGCATGTAATGACATGTGATTTATTAGTGGGTTGACAAACCTTTGAATGCCCTAAAACCCTTTGATTATTCCTATATTCATACTTACTTGTATGGCTGAACTGCTGGTATCATTTATGAGCTTTTCCTTCAGCATATTTCTTAAAATATGCTGATAGAAGTTGATTTTGAAGACATAAAGCCTGGCATTTACCACTATGCGAAGTTCAAATATCCCTTTGTATGTGGGTAAATACAGGAATGTGGAAAGCTAATACCCATTTCATTCTTGAGTACTGCACACTGACTGTCACAGAAGTCCTACTTTTCCTGGGAAGCCTTTTATTATTTCCCTTATGATTGGCATGACAGTTCATCAGTGTTCTGTAAGAAAAGTCAGAAATTCTGTGCGGTGACGAAAATAGTGTCTTTGTGCTTTTTACTTCTGTAGTCTGGCCATTTATGAAGCCTGCATAGTAGACTTCCTGCTGATGCTCTGAAGGTGAAGAATCTGGGTGGCCTTGAACGATTTAGTGCTCTTTGGGGAACTCGTCTTTTGTGCCTGCAAATTCCAGTGGCTGAGGGTCTCTCTAGTATGACCTTCCTCTTGTGACTGTCTATCTCAGGGTGGCTGAGTATGTGTTTCAGTGGGTCTGAAGGCAAAATGAGGTCAATTCCTACCTGAATCTTGGCTTAGGAGGCTTCTCTTGAGTCTGCCTAAAATTAATTTAGTTTCCCTGAGGCCCTGCTGTGATGCAGGGGTGAAGCTGCAGGGACTCACCCCAGTTGTCCTCGCTACCTGAACCAGTCCTCTGTCCTGTGACACAAATGACAATAAGTCTTTCTACAAACTTTCATCACCTTAATGTAAGTAGTACCCTGCTTTTGGAGCAATGCTAGACAGCGAGTGTGCCATTTGAATATGCCACCAGATTTCAAGACTGCCTCTAGTGGGCAGGTTTTTGATTCAAACTGTCTTGTCTGTCTAGTAAATGTTACTGCAGTTGTCATGGGGGGGCAAAAAGGCTAGTATAATTATCCTAGCAGTTTTCTAATGAAGATAAATTTAATTTTTCACTCATTTTTTCTTTGCTGTGCTGCAATGCTAAGAAAAACATTAGAAGATAACAGCACCAAAGAAGTGTTACTGGTGCTCTACATCACCTCTCTTGTATGGAACTCATAGGAGCTTATACCTAGTTCCTTCAACATATCATGGCATCAGCACCTCTCTGTGCTGCAGGCAAAATCTGAACTTCCTCTACTGGGTGTCATATTAAACATTTGGAAGGCTATTTACAGCAAACTGTCAGAAAATAGGAAGAAAAGCGTTGGCTTCATGTGAAGATCATAAAACATTTTCACTCTCATGCATAGGCATCCTCTGATAGTAAGGTATGGGATTCAGTCTCACTTTCTTTGTTGCCTTGTTGGAAGAGCATCTATTCCTGCCTGTTACTTCTAATAATTGAAATTCTCTGTATCTGTCATTCCTCTTTTGCAAGACTATCTACTGCTTGCCATTTCCCATTAGTGATGCACAGAGAGGCTGTACAGTAGATTGAAAAGTTTCCTATTATTTGCGTTGCTAGTAGCTTCTTATTCTATTGGTTTAAGAGAATCAAGCAAGTGACCTCAGTTTGCCTCACAGCAATTAATTGTCTTAAGATGATTTGTACATTATTAGCACTAAAACGGTGATATCCTGTAATCTGTTTCAGAGGTATATATTTAACATTGGAAGGATTCTTTTGGGTGCTTGAGCTGGAGGGAGGAGTTTTTTCCTGGAGTCTCTAGTGACAGCACGGGACTGCTTCCAAATTCCAGGGGCTGGTGGGAGGCAAGGGGTATTAACCCGGTAGCAATAAGGGAGAAGCTGGTCTAAACTGTCAAGTAGGAAACACCTCTGTCTGTGCATAAGGGTAAGTTCTGTTGTGCGTACTTGCTTGGTATCATTGCTCGCATATTTGGGACAGGACTTTCAAAAGTGATAGATTTTTCTTCTTAAACCAATATTGCAACCAAACTGTATATAAGTGTGATTGTTGATTGAAATGGGTGACGGTCAAACTGCAGTTGTGTGCACAGGTGGTCTGATTAACCATCATCTTCTGCAGCAGTTGTTGTTTCTGTATTTGTTACAGTTTGGTGTTAGGATAGCTTTAGCTGTTCCTGAACTTTGAAGAGATGGAGGAGATTCTTGACCGTTTGTACAACATAAGCATCTTAATAGAACTTTTGCTTTAGAAAAACAATTACAATCTTCATTGTAAGTACAGGTGGTAGGACAAAATAAAAATGAGACATTTCCATTAGAAAGCAAAGGAAGTGAAACAAGTGATCCTAACTGGGTGGTTCACTTAAAATACTGTGACTGCTGAGGTTTCATTCATGTCTCTGCGCAAGCTAATAAAACTGAAACTAGTTATAGGTATGCCTAACCATAACACGGTGTCAATGCAGACCTATGCAGTGCATCCTTCTGCCTTCTGTTCTGCTTACAAGTGTTGGCTGAAGTGCTGTACGAATAGCTTTTTGTGAGCAGTATCAACTTTCCTCCCCCTAACTTTTCTTTTTCTCCTGTAAAAAAATGGGTTTGTTAGAAAAACTTCAGATGTTTGTTCCAAAAGGTGTATTTAATAAAAACTTCCCTCCTTCTCTATTCACTTTTTCCACTGCTATGTGATGAAGCAGCAGGCAGTGTGGACCTGTTCTGTTATGAAGTCACTTCTACAGACATGAAATGTTCCTTTTTTTTTTTTTTTAAACTCACTGAAAACCAATGTCTATTAGTTACCTGAAACAGGTTTTACAGAATGTGTCTGGTTACCAGAAGACAGCTTGAAAAAAGAGATTGCATATGTTGAAGACTTTTCTTGTTACAGGAAGAGTGGTAACATGATTCTGCGTATCTCTGCCCATTTTTCTGCCTTTGCAGCATACCTCTTGTTGATTTGCTAGACAGCACGGAGTTACCAGAAACTTCTGTTGATGATGCTGTAGGCCATCAAGTTGTTGGCTTGGCAACAGGAGATTCAGAAGAGGCCGTTAGTTGCCCTCATCCTGGCACAAAAGAAACTGCTGCTGAAACAGCAGACTCTGATTGTAAGCAAACTTACAGATTTTTCCCTATTTTCATGACATGTGGGGTCAAAGTTAACTGATTAGGTTGTTATGAGGTTGTTTCCTTACAAAAATCCAGAAGCTCCCTTAGATTATATGCATAAGGACAGTTTTACCCGCCACTGGGACAACAAAGTTGGTCAGCTCTCTCCATTTCAGGTGGAAGCAGCTTTTTTCCAAGGACAGAGGTACAAGGGAAAAGTCACAGTTCTTCATGGGATCTGACTTCAGCCACAAATACAGTGAAGTGAAGTGCAACCATCTGAGTAATTAACTCTTGCTGCTTGCTTGTTCACTGTGAGGATGGCTGGGTAAATGAACTTGCAGGTGTTCAGTGTTGTGATTAGGTATATACAGTCTGTAGGCTTGGAAGTTGCACTGAAGGTTGACCAAGTAGCTTCCCCCATCCCTGTGGTTTTTTCCACAACTTTAAAACCATATAATTAGTGTTCAGGAAGAATGCAAGTTACAAGTCAAATAACTCCATGGTGACATTAGGAAGATTATATCTTTTCTGTCTTTTTCAGCATTTGAAGACACGTTCCTAAAACTGAAACAGCTGGAGACAGAGCGCAGCAGCCCCATGCCAACTGAGCATCCTAATGTAAACATAAACGTACAGGTATTTGGGCTTCATACCTCCTGGCAGAGTCACTGAGTTTTGTTCAGATCATTCTGAAAAGTCTTCTACTTACCCTGGGCCGTTTGCAAGATTTTTAAGAATGAGTGAGTAATATTGGGGAATAGTAAAGAACATACAAATGCTTTGTTACATATAAACCTGTGTGTGACAGGGCAGCGAGATAAAGATAGGGGGCAGAGGTGCATGTGCACGTATGCAGGCTACGGCCTGGTGAAATTTTCTAAAAATCAATGGGAGTAAAAGGCATAAACGCTTGAAGTGTTCCTCAGTTGTCTTTATCCGTAGGTTACTAACTGTACAGTGTTGTATAGTTCACCCTTTTTTTTGAGAGGGTGAGCTGCTTTCCTGGTGTTTTTCAGTTGCCTGTGGTAACGCTCCCAGAATGTTGTTTTGACATTTTGTTTTGAGTCAGGTTTGCTGGTGATCCATCCCTCCTGTTAAGGAACCGGTTTTTACCTGCTCTCTGAAGTAGGTGTTAGTTCTCTGTGTGTTTACATAGAGAGGAGTGATGTGGTTTGATTTAGTGCTCTCATAAATCTTTTTGAGCAAGTCAGGCTGCATTTCCTCAGGCAGCTGAGCCAAAGTACGAGCTTCAGTGCCCTGAACAGGGCCAGGGGTCTCTTCTCTCTCGCTCCTCTTTGCTCTTCTTTCACCAGCTTCCTTCTCTCCTCTGTCACCTCCAGGAATCATTGCATGTTTTGGTCAACCAGCGTAGCCTACAAAATGACAAACAAAAATTTTTTACCTATTTTGTTTTTAACTTTTTGTTAAGGTGTTGGGGGTTTTTTGGTCTTTGTTTTGGTTTGATTTTTAAGTTGTTAAATAGTGAGTATAATAGGTTCATGGAAGGGCTCAAAGAAATGCCAGAACCATAGTGAAAATAAGTAGTGTTGTTAGAAGGGATGGAGAGGACAGGGTCCTCCCTTAAAACAGAAGTGGACTTTCATAGATACACCGGTTATCAGACAACTGCACCCATGCAGGATATTTTCTTTTTATAATGAGCTTTAAAAAAATTGGAATTTAGATTTCCCTTACTCCGCTTCTCCCAGTGTTTAAGCTTTAGGTGCTTTATTGCATTTTGAACAAGCAGAGATAGTAAAACACCTGGCAGTGTTATCTCTGTTTGTACTACCCTCCCTTGCAGGGAGGCCCAAGGACTTATCTAACTTTTGGTGAAGCAGCTATGATTTTTCATGCTCCCTCAATAGTAAAGTGAACCAGGTGCCAAGAGAGGTGTCTAGTGTTTGGGCTAAGCCCATTCCTGAGCGTTTGTTCCCCTTCTCCGTATGAGAGAAGGCTGCTGCTTTGATATGCTTGGTGCTGCAGGCTGTTTGGCTCATGTCCCCTTTAAGGACTGTTGTCAGGGTTGCCTTATGCACCTCTCTGCTTGGTGAGTGCATTACAAAGATTACCAAGTCTCTAAGAAGATTAGTCAGTAGCCTATAGGTCCTGTTATGCAGAACCACTGCCTCTGCATAAACTAAAGTGAATGAACACAGTTTATTTCAGAATATTATTGCCTGTTGAGCTCCATTTTAGTTCAGACAGAGAGGGGAAAAACATTTAATTGGTTAAATGGAGAGAACGGAGCAAGAGTGTCTTAGTGATTTTTAAATCGTGGCGGTTATACAGTAAGCAAGATAAGATTCCTATAATGAGCTAGTCTAGCAAACAGCTGCCAATGCAGTACAGTCACAGTTATCCAGCTGCTGTCATATGAGGTGCCGAGTAACTTTGGATATTAGAGGTTACAGATACTGGGGTGATAGTAACCTGATTAGAGAGCAAGAACATTTGCATAACTGAGAAATATATGACATATGGATCAAAAGTATGCCAGTATGATTGTTTCTTCGGGTAAAAGAGACTTTCGTTTTCAAGAAGGAAGTGCAAATTGTATTACGAAAACGTAAGAGTAGATCATCAGTGGTTTTCCTCAGGTAGAAAAGATTGAATAAAGCTTTTCAGCCTATGATGTAGCTTACCAAGAAGTCACTTGAGAGTGTTTGTTTAAAAAGGTAGACAAAGATTAGAGACTGCCTCTGTATATTTTAAATTTTATATGCTAAAATCGCAAAGACATGTAGGTTACAGTAGCACCAAAGGAGCACACCCAATTGTGAGTAGAGATCAAGTTTAGTGGTTTGGAAATGAGTCCTGAAAAGTGAGCTAAGAATAACTATCAGAAATATTTTGTTTCTTGCTTTTGAGGGCTGCTTTAGAAAAAATAGAAATTCCGCTTACAGTGTTTGTGACAAAATGTACCTATTGGCTCTCCTCCTGCACTTACTTCTGTTCTTAATCTGTTTGTAAAAGAGATGTTCATGACATCTTCTTCTGACTGAACTGAATGAGACTGCAGTATATCCACTAAAACCTTGCAATGAGCTTAGATCCTGGACTTGCTGTTACTTCAGATGAACGCAGGGTTACAGCGTTCTCTCTGAAAGTGTGCGACTACAATTTCAGCATGTCTCATCTCCCTTAAGTTCTAGCAGTGCATAAGATACCTACCTATGTAGAAACAGTTACAGCACATAAAAAGTTTGGTAAAATACTTCGGGGGAAAGCATTAGCTTTCTGCTCATGAAGGCAGAGCTGCATCCTGAACTTCATAAGTGACACTGCCAAATGCCAATGAACTACTCACTTCAGCTTTGTTAATTAAAAATCTTTTAACAATTTTCCATTGGGGTCAGAGATGGCCTGACAATCATCTTCACGTAATTCTATATTTGCAATCAATCAGTCTTGATTGATTTCTTTGGTAGGGAAATACCTCCCTAGCTATCTGTGCTCTTTTAGAGAAAAAGAGAAATCTTTCTAGAATGAGAACTGGGAAGCGGGGAATGAATGGCTTCATTCTTCACCACTGCTCCCTGCCAAAATCTGTTGGGATGGAAGAATGAGACTTTGTCCTTTCCCGGCTTTCACTAGTGCAGTGACCAGATCTGACAAAAGACAGCAAATAGCTCTTAAATACACCGACACTTCGCTTTCATCATCTTCTGAAGTAAAATGAACAATAAAAACTTCATCCTGTTTGCCTGTGTTCGAAGTCTGCTCCAGGGTCAGAAATGCAAGGACATGAGGGTTTTCTTTTTCTGAATTCATTGCTATCTGTAAACATGTGGAAGTTGCTCCAAAATGTGCCTGTATTAGACTCCCATCTCCCTGCACAAAGTGATTTTCAGTGGCACCAGAAATGCTGCTCAAAAGCACAAAGGATTGGGATTGCACGCTCTGCTGCTGCCTCTAATCTTTCCTTCCCTTTTTACATTGCTGCCTAGCTCCGTATTTTGATTGAAGAATAGAGTACAAATATAGTTTGTCTCGTACATGGAAACAATAAAAATTCATAGCGAGCTAGAATATTGACAAACCCCAGCAGCTTTACTGTTTTATGTGAACAACAAAATGTCTTGTAAATTAGACATCTTGAGGCGTTATCAGATGCCAGATGCTTTCCCCTCTAGCTACATGCTCTTTCCATTAAAAAAAACCCAAAACAACAGTAAAACACCAATGCTTTTTTCAAGCACAAAATAGAAAGGATTGAGAAAACTGTGTTTTTTATATCGGTGGAAATACTTCCTTGGTGATACAGAACTTATACTTGATTACATTAAAATATTTCTTAGTAGTACTAAACTTTGCAAAAGTTTGGAATGTAATTGCTAATAGGCTAGAGTGACCTAATTAAACTGGTTGTTCAGGTGGAGGAAGCTGAGAAGAATTTAAACCACCAAGTGGTGCTTAAAGCACCAGTGTACTGATGTGCTCAGTTAAAATAATTAAATTTACTATATCACTGGTACTGGAATAAGGCATTAGAAATTCTGTGCAGGGATTGTTATATACAGCATCCGGTTCAGTGAGGTCCATTGTAAGGATTTAAGGATTATTACAGTTGGGTACTGCGAATATACAAATAATAATAATTCAGTTTAAATTATTCCAGACTTTTGGCAATTCCAGCAGCTTCTCTGAAATAAAAACACTTAAATGCTTAATAATTGATTGTTTTGTTAGTCTTCATGATTATGTGAATGTGAATCTCTTAATATCTGCTAGCAATAGTCATTAGCAACACTGGTTGTTGGTCCTCATAGCTTTTTATATTGACAGTGACCCTTGAATATTTTGCAGTTCATTGCTGACTGGGGTCAAAATTTTAAAACGGGTTTTCCTTCAGATAGTCTCGTAAATTCCTATTTAGATATCCCGAAAGGTGATTTAGAGGGAGATAAGAAAAGGAATTTGTTTTTCCCCTTTCTCTAAAGACCACATACCTAGAAGTTCTCACTAGCCTTTCCAGCGAATGAAAAAAGCTGGAAGTGGATGGAGAGCTGTGGGGGGAACAGGTATTCACATTCACCTCTTTTTAACTTCTTTCCACTGCTCGCTCTCTATGCGACAGGCTTCACTGCTTCTGGACATGCTGCAGTTCCTGCAAGTAGGAATGCAGCAGGATTGTGCCTGCTCCGGGGTGTGTTGCAGGAATGCAGCACTTGCCTCCAGGGAAGAGCCTGCTGTAGCCAGCAGGGGTGGCAGATGGCAGGGAAAGCAGGACTCTGTCTCCCCCTGCTGAGTCCTACCCCAAGGAGAAAGGTCACAAGGTTTAGTTTCCACTCAGTTAATTAACTTCTGTCACTAATCAAATAGCAATTAGTAGATTGAATGCTTAATTAACATTTGGTAATTAAGAAATGCAGTTCACATAATGAAATATACTATAGTGAAAGGTATCTCATTTTTAATTGTCTTCATTGTGTATCAGGGTGCCAGCTTGCTCTGATGTAATCAGTGATGGGAGAGGTAGCTAATAGCACATTAAACTGTTGTTCTAATTTATAAGTGGATTTTAAGGTAAAAATCTTCCCAACTGGCATTTGGGAGTAAAGTATCAACTCATAGTTAGGCTATCCTGATATGATATAATATGATGGCTGCTATATTGATCTCCTATCAGTAAATTAGGCTGCAAGTTTAGGGTCCACTTCAGTTCTTGCACACTGTATTTTTAGCACAGCCTTTTGCATCTCCACTTCTAAGCATGGTGCTTTTTTTACTTTCTTTTGCTGTGACTTTACAACAGAGTTCCAAAATAAAGGAAAAAATTGCTTTCTTATTTCTTTGTAGCTCTGCTGACTTTCCTCTCAGAGCCTTGTTGTTATTTAGAGATGTAATAAACTTCAGCCCAGACTTTTCCATGTGGGAACTGCCTCTAATAAAAGTTTTTTTTTCATGTCTAGGGTGAAGTGGTAAAGTTGACAGATAAATGTCTTAACAATGCAATTGAGAGCCCAATCGCAGCAGCAACATGGCTTCCAGCAGATATCAAAAGTAATATCCTGAAGGCCCAGGTGGAAGCAGGGCAGAAGGTAAATACTCAACTGATAAGGACTGTGGTGTTCTCAAATGTTTTATTTCTCTTCAGTTGCCTGGTGTTTGAGAAGGTGCCTTGCAGATAAGGGTACTCCAAGGGCCAAAGTCCAAGGTAGAGTAAGAGAGCCTTTCAGCCTTTCTTCACAATAATAGTGGTCCAGTACTGGAACGGTTGCCCAAGGAGAAATCTCCAGCGTTGATGATATTCAACATATAACTGGACAAGGCCCTGAACAAGCCCTGGTTTAAGTGGTTATTGAGCCAGATAACCTCCAAAGGTTGCCTTCTAACCAAAACATTATTCTGTGATTCTGTGACTAAGACAATGCTTCTAGCATGTTCCAGTAAAGTCTGTAGTAAATAATGGTATTTTTCTTGGCTACACTGGTGAATTATTTCTATGTCTGCACTGCGATTTTCACATAGAATTGTTGTTTTAAGTCCCTGAGCAGTAGATGAACAGCACACTTGCGTACTGGGAGGGAGGTGCTTGGATTTTCTGTGAATCTCGGAACTGACACAAGATGGAAACAGGTATCAGAAATTTATATCTTGGTTCATTTTTTCCTCTCAGGTCATAAGAGAAGACAGCCTGACAGGCATCAAGAATTCCAATATTCAGGATGCTACTGCCAGGTACTGATTAGATTTGGAAGAAAAACGTGATCTAGTTACCCAAGTACAGCACTGAGAACCTGCAGTTCAGTGCAGTCTTTCAGTGACTCAGTGATCATTGCATTTTGCTTTGCATAGTGTAGCTTAACCTGGTGAATGTGAAGTGTTTTTAAAATGAAAACCAGCCAGCACTATAGTTGCTAAGTTTGATTATATACAAGGTAATCCAGATTCTCCCATGCTTTAATTTGATAAGCATTGTTCCAACAAGATCTTCAATCACTAGAGTTATTTGTGACCCATGAACAACTTGAGTATGGGGAGAGGGGGATGAGTCTGTTTACAGTAGCTGTTTTCTAGGGGAGAAAAAAGTTTTGTACAAAAACCTGACACTGACATTTGATTTCCTGAGAACTACTGAATCTCAAATGATTGCTAGTTCCAGTGGGATTTCGGGCATTGAAAAAGTTAAAGGGTTACAACACGTAATTTCTTGACCATTTGTGAAGGTGAGCATGGGTCAGACCTCAAAGAGCACATGGGGTTATTGAATAAAATGTCCGTCTAGCGATCTCAAAAATATGCTGTAACAAGTGATTCATGAAGAGCTTTCTGTGGAAGGTTGTACCTGTTTTTTGGTTTGGTTTGGTTTTTGTTGTTTTGTGCCAGGAACATTCTCCCATCGGGCAAAGCACAGAGTAGTCCCCCAGCAACCAGTCCAGTATTTCAAGACCCAAGAGAGCTGCTGAAAGCAATCCCTGCCTCAGACACCTTTGTTCTGTAAGTGATTCAGGAGAAATGTGTTTGTGGGGTAAGGGAATCATATGGAGATTATCATGAACAGGTCTGAAAAGATGAGGAACAGTTGCTGAGCATTTAGGCTACATCTAACTAAGCAGGTTTACTGATGCACCTTTAATTACTGTTGCAACAGTTAACCATCATAGGCCAGGCCTCAGGGTGGTATCCTAGCAAGCAGTAAGCAAATCTCTCTCATCTTCTGAAATGACTGAAATATCTGACATCCCGCTGCCCCTGGCTCTAAAGAGGAAGATAAGAGGATGGCAGGGAAGGCTTCAGGCAAATTAGAAGCAAGCTCCTTTGAGATAGAAGACATTGATACTTTTGGGTCTATACACAGCCCTAGCTGAAACTGTGTGTCGTGGTTTCGGTTTCAGCCCAGCCGGTAACAAAGCACCACGCAGCCGCTCACTCACCCCCCACCCCCGCCCCTGGCCACATTGGGATGAGGAGAAAATCCAAAGGCAGGCTTGTGGGTCGAGACAAGGACTGGGAGGGATCACTCCCCACTTATGGTCACGGGCAAAAGACAGGCTCAACTTGGGGAAGGAACAAAATCCATTCCATTTACTACAAATCAAAACAGAAACAAATCACAAGGGTATTAGGAAGGGAAACTAAACATCAGAACAACCTCCCCCCACCCCTCCCGCCTTCC
>VYZV01031603.1:58810-88922 GCA_013401275.1 Pandion haliaetus | reverse complement strand
GGCGGGTCCGACATTTTGGCGCCGGGGACCTTCTAGCAGCTTCTTAAAGGAGCCATCTCTGCAGCCCCCCTCCCCTGCCACCAAAGAAAACCGCGCCACACAAACCCATAACACTATGAAAGAGAGCAGTAATCTGCAGAGGTAGTTGGAAGGCATTTATTTACTTCAACGTATCCACAAACATCAGTCTTTTGTCTGCCTCACATGGAACTGGTATTGAGGTTTTGGGTTGACCTATCAGGGAAGCAGCACTGTTTCAGGCTATCCAGGCAGCATGCTGATGAGAATATTTTCTCCTTTCAGTAATGTGTTAAATGAGGACAACGCTGCCTCTAACCATGAGGACCTGCTGATTCCAGCTAATCTGGCTCCAGATGAGGAGGCTGCTGTATCAAAGGTATCACCACCTGCCAGCCTGGAAGGTCTCTGTCTGTCATGTTCTGAGCTACTGATGCCTCCAGGCAACCACAGCAGACCTTGCTGCATGCCTCTCATAACTCAGTGAATACCAGTCATTGGTGAATGCCAAAGAGTACTTTCTGGAGCAGACAGGGACACTGTGCAGATCTCTCCAAAGGCCATTTCTGAGTGTCTTTTCAGGTTCTTTACCTGACACTTATTTTTCTAAACTGATCGTTTTCCTCATGTTGGTGGGGAGCCCCTTACACCCCAGTGATTTGATGCTCCAGGAAAGAGACTGCAGGGATGAAATTCTGACATGGGCAATTCCTATCAAAATAACCACAGAGGGAAAAGTTTAAATTGAAATGTTTAATTGTTGTATTCTGGTTACCTTAAGTATAAGGTAATTTTTAACTGGACTCCATGAAATGCACCTAGTAATTCAGGGGTGAGCTTTCCTTTGTCCCTCCAAAAGAAAAGAGGAGTCCAACACTGGACTCTGCTGTTACTTCAGCAGACTGAAGGGTTATTCTGGATCACTAAAGCACCATACCCTTTAGCTGTTGTCCCTCTAAGCCAGTGTTATGTAGTTGATCCCACTGAATAATTACCAATTTCATCTTCTGAGTTTAAATACTCGGCTCGTAGACCTCACTGGCCTTCTTGTCGAATGGCACAGTACCCCATCTTCGCATAGGAGAATGGGACAGTTTCACAGCTTACATGGCAATGACATTGTTTCCAGTGCATGGGTGACAGTAAGTGAAATGAATAGGCTATTAAGAAGGATCATGTGGAAAGATTTGAGAAAACAGACCTGATAAACAGTGGTGTTCATTAACGACACTGGTCTGTAACTTGGGAAGCCACTAGAGTATTCAGCAGACCTATCTGGTTACTACTGGGAATTCAATTCAAAACTGATTTATTCCATAGAGCACTCCAGATGACCAGGACGTTTCCTTAACATCATTGACAGAGAATCTAATTGACTTTACAGAAGCTACACCTCGGGTAAATGTTTTTCAAAACCAAACTTTTTCCTTCACACGTACAGTAGTTTTTACTCGTAAACTCTCCTCCGACTTTAGTATCTGTCCACCAGGCTTGGATCTGCTGCAGCAGAGTGAAGTGGTGATTGACCTGGATCACTGCATATATGCCCCCCTAACTGAAGGGTGGCTGGCGTAGGGTTGCAGCTTCGTAATGGAAGTGAAGGAACCTGAAGAGTTAACTTGTAGTTGTGCCATAAGAGCCTGTAGTCTTACTCTAGTACACCTGCAAGTGCCAGCCTGCTTCTCAGGCTTTTGGGTATATATAATACTTCAGAAATTATATGTAAATATGTATGTACACACACAGACATTCATATGTGTGTATATATATAAAATAAATACTTGAAAAATAAACCTTTAATACAAATCACCCCTTTTATATAGATAAAAAAAATCTCATATAATCTGTGCCGGTGAAAAAGGAGTTACATTGCATGCACCAAAACAAAGGGGAAGGAGTAGGACCTTTAAACTGTTCGCAGAAGTGTGCTCTCAGTTAACTTTGTCCACAAAGCAGAAGAAAATCATGGGTTCTGTTGCCTCTTGGAAGGGAGCGCTATGCTGAAACTGCAACCAGTGAGTTTCTGTGAGTGAGTGGGTGTTAGCTGTATCCTGTGTGGGTGCCATTTACCTTTTGGTGTGAAGTATCATCTGTAGCTAATCACTAGTGTGGTTCAAAGACTAGCGGTGGACAAATATCCAAGATGGTTTTGGGAGGCAGTATTGTTTCGGGAGGCAATATTGTTTTGAGAATGTTCTCAGCTACTTCCAACCTTTTCTAACGAGCATTTGTTTGCTTTTTGTAGGTGTCTTCCCAGCCCACGATAACACCGAGGTGGATAGTGCCAGTGAGTTATTTCACTATTCTTTAACAGCAACAAAAAAAGAAAAACTTTTGTCATGATTAAGAAACAGGGGCTCAAGTAAAATAGTAAAATATAACAATTTGTAATAATTTGAAAGCCCATGAAATAATGTACCAGACCAAAACTAAAGCAAACTAATTCAGCTGGAGTAAATCAAACAACATACATATCCTGTTAATATCTAAACTTCATTTTTGCTGCGTTAGATTGCAGGTAAATGCCATAAAGTTTCTTTAAGAACTTGCATTTAGTGAAGCCCACCCTGGAACCTGCTGAATCTTAGTTCTACTGTTAATAAAAAAATAATTGAAAAATTAGCTTGTCTTGTCCTGGCAGGTTTTTATTTCAGTTTCCTGTTTCTTTCTCCCCAATTCAGACCGGACTGATTTCCAATGGGCCTTTGGGAAATGATGTTGCCTTAGCTATGAAGGCAGTGAAAGGCAGCACGGAGACTCTGTTGTTGTCAGCTGGATTGCCACCATCCCAGCAGATACCCGAAGTCCTTGCAAGGTAAGGTCTCCTCAGCACTTGCTTCAGAAGTCTGTATAGGGTGGAAAGGAAGTATGTGCTCTTACTACTTCCACTTAAGTTGTTATAGTGCTCATTTAGACACTGTGCCTTGTTTTGCCGTGCTTATAAACTATGTTTCTGTCTCACTTTATAGCATTTGAAATCTTATAAATAAATAGAGGAGCTGATGTGTATATTTTTATATAACATTGTTTGAAGGGTAAGAAAACATTTTTTTTAATTCAAGTAAAGGAACGAAGGAAACAAATTTAGCTGGAGTTGGAGGTAAACCTGTTGATGTTGTAAGTGCTATAAAATTGATTTTAAAATTGATCTTTTTAATTATCATTTCACTTCAGTTTCTTTCCTTATCTGCTATCATGTTTTAGTACTGGACTAAAATTACGGTACAGATTAATTTTCTGAGAAGTCTCTTGACAGTATTTCAATACCTGTTCAGGGATTGGCAGGGATGGGGAGGGATGTCCCCCAGTTACTTCCAAGCTGTAAGGAAGTCAGAGAACAGAATCTGTAGAAACCCTTGCCCTTGCTATTCCATTCTGCCGTGCTGGTGAGGCAGCGTGAAGGCAGGGATGATCAGGCCTTTTACTAAACCCCTTACAATGCAGGCGCGGATGGCAATGAAGCTCCTGCTGCAATGTGTGAAATTGATTCATTTTGCTCTTTGGAAAGGTTTGTCCATTGGGCTCATTAAATTACAAGGGGAACAGCTATTAATAGTCTTTGGAACAATATTAATCTTGTTTTTTAATCCATCATGGCAGATCTTTTTGGAGGAGCATATTTACAGGGCCTCATTTTTTCCCCTTTTAGCCCAGTCACTGAGGATGCTGCAATAAGAACAAAATGTTTACTCACCACTGAACTCTAGAAGAAGGAGTTTCTGCACTTCCCACCTTGTAAAAACTCAAAATCTGCTAACATATCTCCAAGGGATCCTTCCAAAAGACTTGCTTGGGATCAAACTCTTGCTGAACAGGAGTCAAACAGCCGGCTGGTTTGCTAGGATCCAGGAAGATACATCTACATTTATTGCAATCTAACTGGAATTACAGTCTAAACCGGGATATAAAACCACATGCACATTTGATCTTCTCCCTCAGGAGAAGTGAAATACCACACTGGAGCTAGTTCTGAACGCGAGGAACAGAATCTAGCTGTGTTCTGCTCACGCTAGGTTTAGTCTTACTTACCCTGTGCTGCCTCTCAAGTGTTACTAGAAGGCATTCACTGTGATGTTAGCAATGTAGTGTGTGAGCACGGTATCCCTGACCTCTGTAGATTAATATTGGAAAGATTAGAACTTGTAGGGCCACCTTGTGGCCATGCGATGTACGGTGGCTCACAGCTTCATACAGCCAAGGACATTTTCTTCTGTGTGATTATTCCTTCTGTTTTTCCTTTGTTTTATGAACGCATACTCTCCTTTTTGGCCTTAAACCACGTAATAATCTTCACACCTCTTGTTACAGTACCTGGAAAGTATGAAAATTTAGTCCGTCAATGACCAACTACGTTGATTGGATTTGAGCTGCTTGTTGCAACCAGGAAAAGACACGTTAACCTGCCAAACAGCTTAAAGCATTAGCAGGCTACAGCAGAGGTCCCACATTTTGACACTGATTATTTCCTTTCCTATATGACTCAAATACATGCATTTTAGGCTGGAGATATGTATGTTTTAAATGCTGAAGCAGTGAAGGTGTGAGCACAGCTTACTTCAGGAATTGCTTATTGGTTAGTTTTGTTGTCATATAGGACGAGGAAGGAAAAGTTTTCTTGTTTCTCTTCATACTATTTCTGTGTGTTGTTTCCAGGTGCTGTGCTTTGGGAGTATTTACCAGGTATGTTAGCAGCATGAGGGTATGACTAGATCAGTTACCACCACCTTGAATCCTGTTCCAAGTGTCATCTAATAGTTTTATGTGGAACAAAGAATAGAAAGAATAAGGTGGAAACAGGAAAAAAAGATGAAGAGTTCCTGTGAGCAGTTCTCTTCTTTGTAGAAGAAAGGTAGGAGCACTTGCGAGAGCATGCTCTACAGCTGGCGAAGGCCTTTTGGTGCTCAGGTGAAGTACAGGACGCAATGTGTACAGTTTGAGGAGATCATTTGAATCCTGGGCAGCAGGATCCTCATGTGGATATGTAGAGGTGAGCACATGGACCCTGGGGACACAGCCTGTGAAAAGGCCAATGCAGAGTCAGAGGGAGGAGAAATACAGAAGCCTGGTGATGAACTCCACACCTCCTGACAGGGAAGCACAGATGAAACAACTGGGATCTTTCTTTCTTAGGAAGAGGTTTGTACATATGACTGGGTTAAAGGTCTTTTTCTGCATAGTGCTGCTGTTTTTAAATGTTCTTAGAAACAATTTTAAATGTGAAAGTGGGTTCAGAAACCTGTAATGCACAACTTCGTTTCTGCACGCCGGCTGCGTGCACGTCTCTCGGTGTAGACAAAGATTTGGACCAAACCACTGCGGGTTGTGCAAGTAAGCTGGTGCCCAGCTAGGCGGCTGCTTTCGGACTAATGTGTTCTTACTGCTGCTCTTGTTTGCAAGATGCTGAATGAGAGTGTTAAGGAAGAAGCCACGTGGCATTTATGTGGCCCGCTGCCACTCGTGAAAACCCCCGAGGCCTTAATGGAGAAACACAGAAACCATGGGGAGCTCTTAGGACCAACATACGAGAGTGACTCTCTGCAGGCAATGATTTGCAGCTGTTGCCTCAAGAGCTGGGAGTCAGAATTGGTAGCAGGTGCTTCAGGTCCCCGCTCCAGCCAGTGCCTAAAGCACTGCGCGGGCAGGCTCCCCGCTCCCCGCACTGCCAGCCACTGGGAAGCTGCTGTTCTGGACCACGTGGGGTGTTTCTGCTCGCCAGCCGTTCAGCTCGGTCGTTACTTCCAGTTGAGTATTGGCTTTTTTTATACTTTTAAGTCTGAGCCTTATTGCATATTAAAATGTAGAAGGTTCCCAATTCAAATATCAAATGTCTTCGTCTGGATTAACAATGTAGTTGCCAGCAAAGTTCCTGCAGGAAAAGGGAAGCTATGGCTGCAACAGTCTGCTTCCTGCACAAAGCCAGGACTGTGTGGGGAAACTTGGCACTTGCTATTGATCTGTTTGCTCAGCAGCTGAGCTGGCATTCGCCAGCTACATGTGTTGGTTTTGTAAATAGACAGAATGCAGTAGCATTTTCTTTAAGGCATGTTTGATATTTGACTCTTCCCATTGGGTTCAGGAGCTCTGTGAACCGTTAGCTTGAATCCCTCCCAAAAGTAGCATAACAGAAGCTTACACTTTTACAGCATTGCGTGTTGAATACCATCCTTGGATTCCTCCCGAGCAGTCGCATACAGCAAATAACAAGTAAATAACATGTGTGGTGAGTGCGTCCCCCTAAAATCTAAATGGTTCCAAGTAGCCAACTGTTATTTCAGCATGGTCGGGATAGTGGTGATCAGAGGGGAATGTTGTATTTACACACAACGTGCACACACATGGAAATTTCAGAGGCGCATGGTCTTCCTCAATTTTCAGAGGACTAAAACTTGAAACTTTATTTAAAAATTCAAAATTTTCAACTGTTAAACTGGGGACTTGCAATGTCTAGTAGATTTGGGGCTGCAAACCCAACTCTTTCCAGTGATACCTGATACTCGGAGCAAATATCCACTCCATTTAAGTCAACATAGCTCATTTAGCTCGTCCGAATCATTGGTTATGTAGGGAGCCTGGCGAGGCTGAGGGGCCACAGTTACATCATCTGAACAGACACATCGGTAGGTATCTGAACATCCTGTAGTTTGGCATCGCTGTTTTGCTTTAAAACTATAGGTATCATGTTGTATCATGACTGGCTAACAGGTAACGTAGCATTACTTATTACCTGCATTTTGTCAAACACAAATAGGTACAATAGTTCCTATAGTTAGTGTTATCAAGTATTAATTAATGCCTGTGTTCTACTGAGAAAAGGGGGTTTTCTTACGATTGTTATACTATTGATTGATTGGCTGTAAAGTCCAACCATCCTCTAAAAGTTTATTTTCTGGTATTTATTTAAAAAGATTTATAAATAAAACTTTTGTGTGAATCTGGTGTTGGGATGTTGGCAGGTCTGCCAACCACTTCAAAGCTGTAAGAGTTGACAGGATTGAATAAATGCATGTTCTGTTGTAGTCATTTGGAAAAAGCCAGCTCCCTGATTCAAAAAAAAAAAGTTCAATTTGTTTTTTTCCCTAACAAAGTTATCCCCTGTTGGCTCACTAATGCATCTCCCAGCGAGTCCTCATTAACTGGCCTCGTACCCTTTTGCTGTACGTGCATGCAATGCCGAGTAGCGATGGGTGCTTTTTTTAAAAAAATAATACAATTAAAAAATAATAACTTTATCTAAAAACATAAGTGATCAGATCTGAAAATAAAAGTGATTTTACTCCAGTCACACTCCGTAAGTGATTGGAGTAAAAGATTTTATAGAAATCTCAACATTTATAGTAACAAAAAACCCCAGCCTGTATCTCAAATGGATGAATCTTAGGGAGGCGCTGGATCTTGGAACTGCATTTCAGTCTCGCCCATTTAGCCCAAGAGGAGGAGAGGCCAGAGGGTCTGCACCTGCTGAGTACACGGCAACGGTCTTACCATGGGCTTTCAAAATGGGTATTAAAATGTGGGAGTTCAGGCCCTCTTGCACTTGAATTAAGGGAATCTCTTCTTTAGTTCAGTGGTAATGGGGTTTAATATTAGGTAAGTCATATGACGTAAGTACTTACCTGGTAATCAGTCATGGTTAATGAATGAGCTTGAATGTACTCAATTTTAAACTTAAAGTCCATGCATACTTTGTCGCAGACAGCTGTGTAAAAGCTATGTTTTGGACAATTTTTTGGACTCAACTTTGGCAAGAAAATTTGCAGCACCAGAAGAGGAGCTCAGGTGGGCAGTCCAGTTACATTTGGGTCTCTTTCCACAAACCATTTTCAGCTCTTGCCTGTTATCCCTTTGTCTGCACCTTGCTCGTTCTCGTTTCTTGAAGCAAAGATGTAAAGATCAGCACGTCCTTCACGAACAGCACTGGTTCATATCGTGAACATATTCTGGTACAGCCCAAATCCTCTACAGATTAAGTGTTAGCAGCTCTGTTTCATGGCCAGCTAGCATTTTTAAAGCCCTGTCTGGGCACATAGAGTGTTTGTTAGCCTAGAAAGTTGTAGTGTGTGTGTGTATATATATATAGCTGTTAGACAGGGTGACGTCACAGCTTTCAAATGCAGCTGGACAATCGTAACTTTTATACCAAAAAATAAAAATGATCCATGCTAATGGCCTTCCAGTGTGTAGTCCGTGTGTGTTTGGTCTGAGTGTTAGCACCATGGCCGTAAGTACAGGGCCCTCCCACCATGCTCAAATGGAGGTAGAGGTGGTGCGATCTCACTAAGTGCCGCACTGTCTTGTCACAGCGTTGAGGAGGGAGATCCAAGTGGTCGGCACAGCCTGGTGAAAGCCAGGATCCGTCACTCAGCTTCGTGTGTGGTTGTGTGCACCACTGGAGTGGGTACTGCCCCTGCGGTGATGTCGGATGCTACGCAGCCCGGAGCCGCAAGGTTCTCCTACAAAGTTCACCTCCTTTTTACAGTTTGGCTTGAGCACTCTGCTGTGTAAACACACACACACCCCCCCACCTGTAACTGGACAAGCGTATTTTTCAAGTATGTAAGAATATTTTTTTAGCTAGATATTTTTGTTTTGTTAAAGCCACACTAACTACTGTATTTTTACCTTTTATATGTAAAGCTTGGCAATAGCTAGCAATGTATAATTTATTTGTTGTTTTTTTTATAAAACAAAGTGCACCCTCTTCTGTTTCACAACAGTAGCGATGTATGAACTGTTTTAGGCACTGCACTGAGATCTGTATTGAAACTGTACATGGGAACAAGAAACTGTGATTTGTAGTCCACTCAACCCAATTGTGAAATGTTTATACCGTAGTTTTGTCTTAAATACACCACATCAGCGCAAAAGTCTCACAGAGTCATCTTTAAGCACCGCTGCGTTACGCTGCTACGGCAGTAAAAGACAGGTGGGTCGGCCGGGACCTGGGATGTGGCCTGTGCGGTGGGGGCCGGTGGGCTGCTTGCTGCACCCGTGAAACCAAAGCTAGAGGTGTGCGGCAGACGTGCTTCGCGCTGAGCGCTCACCCGATCGTCAGTTGGAGGGATCTCTGTGGCAGTACATTGACTCCCTGCAGGACTGTATTTTTTTTGTCTGTGTAATAAGGTCACTTGGCAGCTTCTAATTTAAGAGAGGGGTACCTGGGTTGGAGAGAGATTTGTAAACTTACTTGGAATATCAAAACTGCAGGCTGTGTAAGAAACTTAATTTGTTGTCAATTAAAGTGTAACTCAAGGTGGCATCTAAACTTGCAGATAGATGCTGAAGAATTAAATGGCTTCTTTCCAAAAGAGCTGAGATTTGCCCAGGAGGACTGCCAGGTGTTCAGTGGTTTTGAAAAGCGAAGTACCGAGGTATGTGCCCAGAAAGGAAGCTTGAACTTCCGAGTGTAGTTCCACAACATGCAGACCAAAGTGCACGCCAGTTAACTGAGCAGTCTTGCTTTCATTTCCAGTAAGGGATTGGTTTATGTTTTGAAGTACAGTAGTGCTAATGATTGTTTAAAGGAAGCTGTTTATTTCCTAACCCTGACTTTGATGAAATGCTTAAGAAGGCAGCAAAGGGCAACCAAACCATTTGATCATTTTCATTTCTCAACAATTAATAAACTTGGGAAAGTATTAAAAGGAAGAGAAATAATTCCACCCTAATGACTAAGCTATAGGAAGTCATTTCCCTTGTGGCATAATCTGTTGTGTAGGTCAAACTGTGATCCCACTGATAAGTCACTGAATTGTCTTGAAATCCATTTATCACTCAAAACAATGAAACATGTTTAGTCTAGATTATTTTTAACTATTTAAAAACCCCCTCTTTAAATGTCTACACTTTAAAAGAAAATCCCTCTGCCGTTCATGCATTTTAATGTTCAGAAACCAAATGGTAACTAAAGACAATGAATTTGTTGAGACAGTTAAGGCCAGTGGATTTGTTCTCTTGTATATATGATTTATGATAGAACAGTGCATCTCGCGTCTCAGACGAGATTACCAAAGAACGCTGCATCCTTTTGCTTTTATTCTATGGATTGAGTTAAGACTGCAGGCATAGCAAATACATGCAAGCTTCCCTTTTTCTCAGAGACATTTTAAAACAGCTAGCTTCAGTGGCAGCCCCTTCGGTCCATGCCCAGCCAAAACTGGTGTGTTTTGTTTTGTTCCTAAATAGTTGCCACTAGCTGGAGTAATTCCATTCATTATTTCATGCAGGCCACCACAGAGCTTTCAGATGGCAGCAGCTTTTAGTCACTCACTTGGGCCTGGGGCGAATTCTCATTAACTGCTACAGTTATGGAGAAATACAATAAGCACATCCCCAAAAGCTCTTCTCTGTGAAAAGGTGACTGCGTTGGATAAAAATGTCCCAGGAAAACAGGAGTGAAACCACCTGAGGTGCTCCGGGAGCCCTGTTAAGTGTAGTTGATAGCACTGGTTGAGCTCTGAAAGGGAAGATGACCCAGGCAATGTGATTCTGTGGTATGAGTAAGGATTGTGTGCCTAGGTCCTGGATACTGTTTTTTGGTAGAGAACCTGAAATACGGGTCATGGGTGCCCAGAAGGGACTGAGGCACCAGGCACTCCTGCCGATGCACGGCTGTGGGATGCAGTGACTTCACATCTCAAGCCCCTTCCCTTCCAGCTTCAGCTCACCCTTGTTTTTTAAAGATCTGGGAACGGGTCAGCAAGGGGAGAAACAGCCTGCGGTGGCTTCAGCAAGTCTGCTGTAGCACAGAGTCCCACTTTGGGGATTGGAGCTCTCGTCTCTTCCACAGTGTTACTGGGGCTTACCTGCAGCTCAGCCACAGCCCCTGCCCGAGCTCCTGCGCACCTCATGTCCTGTACAGGGGCTGGGAAACCGCGGCGGCCCTACGGCATCGGGTCGGTTTGAGAGGTTTAGGATCTCCTGGGTGAAGAAGCTGGCGCTGTGCCGAAGGCGCTGGTGCAGCCACCTGACTTGGCATGCCAGCAGAGGCGAGGGGAGGAAACGGGGGAGATGGGCACGTTCTGCAAGCTGTTTTTTCCTCCCTGTGCCAAGCCATCGCCTTTGGGCTGGCTCGTGTCCTGCCTGCGTTGGCTCCAAGTAAATGTTAAACCCTTCGTGGGGCTGCCAAAGGGAAGGGAGTTTGGGGGGGAGGAGGAAAGCAATGGCAGAGGCTGGGTGGCATTTTCCTGGGGCTTTTGCACATCCCCAGGATACCTGTACCTGCCAGGAGGTCTTCACGTGACTTGGAAAGTCACTGGTTTATTGTTGCCCTTTCCAGTTAAATTTCCTTCCCTTGTCAATCCTAGATAAAAGTCTGTATGTTACGGCAGCTCTGTGGATAATGCCGAAACAGACATGTCAGCCAGCAAAAGCAAAAGATGCTGCTGATTTAAGGTTGCAGCGCTCTGTACGTGCTCAGCTCAATTGCTGTATTGAAGTCCTTTACGAACATAGCTCCTCAAACTGGGCAATTCCCTGTTCTTGGAGGAGAAATTGAAAGCCTGAGCAGCCTCGAGGCTGGCTGAAGTGCCATGAGATGACTGGGGCTTGTTGAAGTGTGTTCCTTGTTCAGAAAGGTAAGTTCTTTGTTCTGTTTGAAACCATAAGCACGTATTTTAAATTCATCAAAGCTCAGAAAATGAGCACACACTGATATGAAATGCAGCAGGCTTTATTCACATGGCAGCATACAATCCTCTCTGTTTCCAAAGGTCACGCAAAGTCCAAATAACTCTTAAGTAGCTTTTTGCGAACTCATCTATAATTTTCCTGTTGAATTCATATGACAGCTACTTGTGAAGAGGTGATGAAAGTATCTGTAAATACCCTCACTTAAAATTCATTATTCTTATGAAACTTTTGAAAAGTGATCTTTTCAAATATTCAGAAGTATTAAATGACACTTTCCGGTAATTTCAAAGATCAGCATCTCTTCTTACAGATGGCTGAAGTTCAGTCAGAAGGCCAGTATCTTAGTAACTTCTGTGGAAATAAATGCTTGAAACACTGGACAATATTTCCTTTCAAAAGAAGCACTTTTTCTTTTCAACAAAGAAAAAGCATGGATGAACTCAGGATTTACTAGTATAGAGGGGAAATGTGTAACAAATACTACATGTGTTGACAAAACGGAGAGCAATGGAGTTGGAAAAGCAGAAATCGCTTTGTGACTAAAATCTGAGTTTCCAGTCAGAGCAGCTTATGTTTTGTGCTACTCCTGTCAAGACTTCCTCTGTCTTTTTCCAACAGAAAGTCAAATCCTTTTGATCCTGTGCTCAGTCATTAAACCTAGCATTTACTGGGCAACTATTTTGTTCTTCCAGGTGTAATGCAATTCCTCTGGTCTAATGCTGCACATGAGTTTCAGGGGGGACTCATGGTTTCACATCCTCAGAGTTAGATGCAATCCTTGAATCTTACTGATTTCACTTGCTAATTTGTCTGTTGGGTTTCTTCTTTGTTATAGGCCATCTCACATTGTAAATATATTGTGCAAAGAACACTCTTTCAGGAAAACAGAATCTTAAAAAATCATAGAAAATATTGCCATTAAGATTCATCAAGTCCCTCAAATGTGACCGTAATGTGCACAAACCTTATTCAAATACAGTTTTATGGGTGCGTATTTATTTCTTATCCTAGTGCAAAATGGGCAAGCTTTGCACCTGAAACGGCAGTTATGGAGCCAAGCAGGGATTACTTGTAGCCCTCAAGGCAGCCTCAGCCACTGCAATTTGAAAGGATATTAACTGACCAGAAGAAAAAGTAACAAAAAGAGCAGCGTTCCAACAGGCTCCTCTCAGAAATCGCAACTTACATGCAAGTTGTGACTTAAATATATGTCAGATTTTGGTCACATTGTAAAAAAATCTGTTCACAGCAAGTACAAGAAGGTTTAATTTTTTTTTTTTCCCCAGTGTGCTGACAGGAAACTGAAGACAGTTGCAAGCAGTTGGTTTACCACCTACTGGCACATTGGGGGAAATTTATTCTTTTGCTTTGCAATCACAGTGATCACAAGCTATCAAACTCCGTTTGCCAGAACGAGATCTCGGAGAAGGTGGACAAAGGTTTACCCCCAATGAGCAGCAGCACATTGGTATCACTGCTAACTTCACCTACTGCAGTCGCGTGCTGACAGTCGGTTCCCTCCTCTCCTCCCACGATCTGAGCAGCAGCAAAAGTCTCTCTTTCTGAAGAGACAAACAGACGGAGAGTCTTGTCCTTTGACAAAATATTTGTTGCTCTGTTTGAGTCTAGTTCTGCCTCTGAAGTGGTTTGAAATGCACAAAAGCCCCCTGGCTCCAGAGGCAAGCTAAAGGTTTTCATTTCAATTGCATTGCTTTCCTCATTGCTAAACGCTCGGTATGCAGGCTGTTGACGGAAGTAGCTACAAAAGTGAGTGTGCTTCGGGATGGTCACCAGCTGATGATGGTCTTTCTGCTTACTCTTCCAGTGGCTGGGGAATGTATTAGTGAAATCTGAGGTAGTCTGGAAATCAACACCAACTCCTAAGATGCAGTGATACATTTTAGGAGAAAAGTTTGCCTTTGTAGTACTACTAAGCTTCTTCCATGTCTGCGTAAGGAAATGATACTTCCAGAGGTCATTGTTAGGACTGGAATTTGAAATCCCTCCACCAAAAATCAGCATAGAGTCTTTGAAGACTATTGAAGAATGACCTACCACTGGAGGAGGTCCTTGGCTAAATGCAAGAGAAACCAGCAGTTAAGGGGAGATCAACACGAAACCAACTCTGATTTTAGCCTTTATTTTTCTTTTGACTCAAAAGAATGACTGCGAAACAGCTGCACTGGGACATCAAAATTACACTGCTGACAGCTGCTTCAATGTGTTGCCAACAGCTCTTCCAAGCAAAGCCAGCTGGAGCCCCAGGGATGGCAGCAGTACTACTATGTCTTGATCTGAACAATTCCTACAATCGCCAAAAGGGCAACATCTCCCCCTCTGCCTGCACGCAGTATCAAATGGTAAGATTAATTCTCTCTCTGTTAATTTAGTGTAACAAATAGTATAGTTTACCTTGTTCTGATGTTGGACCAGCTGCTGCTTACAAAATCCCACTTCCATAAGTCCTTCTGTTCACTCAGCCCCATCAGTCCTCCAAAGAGGTACATGCCTGTATGATAAACCACTGCTGAATGGCCATGCCGGGGTCCTGGGCCAGTATTGTGAGATGGGGTGGAAACACACAACCATTTTCTTGTATCTGAAAGCAAAATATTAATTTATAGATGTACCAAATTTACCCTAGTATTTGAGAAGGGATTTATTTCAAGAACAAAGTAACTATTTGGTTGGAGAATATGGGTTTCTGCTCTAACCTTATCATATTATAAGTTAACAGCTTAAATACTAATACTGAAAAAGTGCATTTAAAAAATCAGTTTCGAAATAAACTTCTAATGAAAATGTCAAATGCTGCATGACAGATGCCATGGAATTTTTATTTACAGAGCAGTTTTTCCTACGGCTTTGTTAATTCATTAACTCTGACACAGAAAGATAATTTCCTGGCTGCAAGAGGGAAAAGTCAGTCAACAAAAACATTCCTTCATTAACGTCTGTGCTTATTCTCCCTGTGAGGGAATGAAGGATGAGATAAATCCATCATTCATTTCAAAATGGTGACTGAATCACCACCAGATAACAAAAGTTACCCATTTAGGAAGTTTCTGGGAATCATCTGGTTTACGACCACCAGATTAGTGATGAATATGCTAATGAAACCATCTCCTGTCAGGTTTGGCTCCCAATGGTCAGTTCAGATTTGAGACTCAAAAGGTGGCATCAATAGGCTGAAGTCAGGGTCTCTGCTGCATCTGAAAGTTTTTGGTAATCCTTTAAGAATTTAGTGAATAGCGAACAAAACATTCTCCTTGATTTTCAGCTCTAAAACTGGCAAATACTGCAAAACTTCTTCCAGTATAATACAGTCTAATTCATTTCAGCTGGGTACTAATTTAATTGACAGAGTTCATAACTAAATGCTGCCAGACAGAAGGCAAAACTAACTTACAACATTTCTACTGATAAGAATTTTCTTAACAGAGCAAGCCATGGTTTCCTGCAGCAGTCATCGTTTTACACTGGATCAAAACCTTATCATGCTTTTGAACTTACCAAAATGGAAAGTCCAAAACTCCTGTGAAATGCCTCTGATGCCAACATATCCCCCGTAGATGTACATGCTGGAATGGTACACTACTGCACTGTGACCTTTTCTGTTAGTTGGTGCCAAGCTCTAAAACAGTTTAATAACAAGACAAAAAACTGTTAACAGATCAAGTTGTATCAGTAGCAATGTCTATCTTGGGAATATTCCCAAGTAATGAAAACCGTGGCTTTGGGTTTTGGTAAACTTTGAAAATAAAGAGTAAATCTACCGCTGAAGACACATATGGATGCAAATACAAACCATTCTCAAATCTAAGCAACCCTCCCTTTTTAAGTCCACCACAGTGCCTCCCCCTGTCTGCACTCCCATCAGTAGTACTGCTTTCACAACTACAGCTAGACATAGTTTCAGGACATGTTGTAAATACATCGGGCAACTCTGGGGAATATAATGGGGGCACGTAGCCCTTTCCACCATCAAGCACAGCCTTTCCACACTAAGGAAACTTTAGGCCCAAGAGTAACTCTCAGTCACTTTGCGTGGTGTGGATTTGCCCCACCACAAGTCCTAGGCTATGCCCAGACCCTCAGCAGGAAACCAGGTGGTTCCCACTGCGGCCACAGCAGTTTTCAGTGCTGCTGAGACTCATGGACCCACACCTGGGGAGGCCAAGCTAAAGCTGAAAGAAAATATAAGGCAAGTGTTTGATTTTCTTCTTTTGTTCTTCTTTGGGTGTTTCTTCTCAAACAGCCNAGATTCAGTTTAGGATAATTACAAGAAACCATTTACTCCTATATGTAAGAAGGAGTAGATACATAATTCCATCATATTTGTTGTACATAAATAAAATTTCATCAACCGTATAACACCTTTTTTCTCCCCATAAATGATCCTCCAGTCCCAAACTTTCTCTTGACTCCTCCACCAAACACAGGTAACCACAGTAGTAACTGTGTCACATCTTAACAAAATTTTTGTGCGCTTGTATAGCGTAGTAACATTGTGAGGATGAAATTTCAATAGCAAAAATTAGTCATTCTTTATATGTAGTGATATAAAACCAATTTCATAAGGCAAAGACATAAATGCTTCCCCCGAGGTTTCATTTAGAAGTGGCAGTAACTTGGTGAGTCCATGTGTTCAGACTGAAGAAATGAAAAATGCTGCAGCACTTCACATTTCAAAATTTATTAGTGTGACTGCCAATCTGTTTTCACAACCCTACTTTTGAAAGCACAGACTTCATGTATGGTTGCAATATTCCATTTAAAATGAGATTTCTTGATAAGGATTTCAGAAAAACAGGCAGCAGTAGAGAAGAGGACTTTTCTTATATAGGACTTAAAATTTAACAGCAGTATTTTTAAACACTGTTTTAAAGAAGGAAAAAGCCTTAGTTATTGAAAGTGCAAAGAAATAAAGTATAGCCACATGTCTCTGAAGAGATGAGATTGGAACTGTTTGGGGGAACATATTTCAAAGCAATCTGTTTAATCAACAAAGCAACAGGCATTTGATTCACACATTCACCACTTCCTGGCTCCTTACCTCAGTCTCTGCTGGTACGGTACGGCACTCTGTCCATCTTGCAGAATCTAGGGGATTGTTTTAATAAAGCGCAGTTTATATGCCAGACCACAAGAGGACACTCCTCCAACATTAATTTTTCAAATTACAGATCTAATTTTCAAGTCAGTCTCATCCTGGTGTTTTCCACTGACAAGGATGAAATCTGCTTCTCACTAAGACAGCAGTACTAAGAGACTCACAGGAGATGTAGTTTAAATAGTCTTCCTGTATCCTTATCTGACATTGAATCACGGACATAGCATCCTGCATTTCCTGTTTCCTAAGACTGAATTTCACAATGCAGAAATAATGTGTGATTTTCAGCATTTTCTGAACTTGCAGAATCCCCAGATTTATCGATGGATGTATGGTACGGCTCCTATTTATGTAAACCTTATGACAACAGCCTTATTTTTCTTGTTCCTTTTCACAGCTCCCTTAAAAGTAGTCCTCAAATAACAGTCAGAAATCACTGATCTATGATCACCATGAAGGAGAGGAAATACTAGACACCCAGCACCAGAGACAGAATGAGAAAGCAGTGTAAGCTCATATTATCAAAAGCTATACTTGCCAGGAAAGATTTTAAATAATGACCATGAAAAAAATAAGACACGCAACAAATTTTGAATAACTCATTCCCAATTTTCACTGCTAAGTACTGTAAGTAATAAGATGCTTTCCTCTATGAAATATATTCTATCTGAGGATCTCTGTTCTTTCAGCAGGTATTTCAGATAAACAGTGGAAAACAAAGAAAGGACTAAAAGAACCCCATTGATTTAAGGTTACATAGTGAAGTAGCAAAAGAAGCCAGGAAACTTAAATCTTGGTCTTGCCACAAGATTTACTAGCTCAAAGAGAAATCAATCTCTCTCTCTCCCCCCTCCATCTGACATCAAAATAAGAAGCTGTTACTATACACAGTATTTCCAAAAGGAGAATATATAGTGTATGACACGGCTATTAAATTCAAATGTTGCACTGCTTTTATTAGAATACACACTTAAGAGATTCAAAATGTTTGGGTTTAGGGAAAAAAAAAAAACTTGTGTTATGAAATGCTGATGTTAATTTCCCACCTTCTTATTTAATTATACTTGTTTTTTCCTGTTCCATCATTGCTGTTGCCAGCTTATGTATTTCTTCAGTAAAAATACAAAATGAGATATACTTTACTGATCTACTTTCTCCCATAATAAAACAAAAAGCTTGTTTTAAAAAATTCATGTAACTTAANCGTTATTAATAGGAAATGGAAATTCTGAGACCTTAAAATACATAAAACTTTCCCATAAAATACTTTCTAATTAAAGTAAGAGCTGACTCTTTGATAGCTTAACAGCCTAACTTTAGGGGGAAAATATGCACACAGTTTTACACACATTACTTCTTGTAAAGCCTAGAGAAGGCTATGTTACAAACAGCAGAAAACAGTTTGGTTCTCACTATTTATTAGTACCTATGGACTTGGAATGTCCCATGGAAAAGACTGGCTATTGTGTATCATACCAATGTCATATATCCAGAGAGGAGATTTTGCTTGCGTAAAAGCAGAATCCACCATCCCACCAAAAATATACAGGGTGCCCTGCAAAATGCAAACATATTTGACACGTACAAGTAGGCATATAGCATAAAAATAATTTTTAAAACAATTCTTAAATGAAAAGGCTGCCATCACCAAAATATAATTAACAATAATGCATATGATGATCTATAAACAATTCAAGAGGCAATCACAAAAAACCACCAACTTTTAATCATGTCTTTATCCTCTCCCAGTAGGAAACCCCAATGAACATTCTGCTATTTTAACGTGGACGGCATTCCAGAACCACTCACTTTCTCGTCTATCTGGGACAGCTTGAGGGGTGCAGATCTAGAGCTCTCAGAAGCGTTATTCAGGTAATATTAGGTTATGCATGTTTACAGAAATATTTCATTCCATTACAGCTCTTGATAGCCTAAATTCTGTTTTCCCCTCACAGGCAAAGCTGTAATTCTTACTTGCCTTCATTCCCCCGCCCCTCTTCTATGCAAGTTCTTAAGTGAATGTTTTTATGCTGTAGCTTATCATGCAAATGAATTCAGAGCAACTGTTACAACTATACAACTAAGTCAAAGAATGTGCTGCCAAGGTCTTTATTTTGTATTACTATTATGTACTGAGCACTGAGTGAGGAAATCGGGGAATTGCACACTGCACACTGCTGCAAAGCTAAACTCCTGTCACTTTATTCAGAAAGCTTCCAAAACATTGGTACAGCTACATCCAGAATTGCACTGACATAAAAGTATTTTCTGGGTATAGTATTTCAGTACATAATAATCTATAGCATTTTATTTCATTGTATAATAGGAAATAAAATGTCAGGATATGGGCAATATAAATCTTAGTCTATTACCTTATAAGCCACCATTGAATGTTCTTCCAGTTCTTCTGGACCATCTCTTGAGCCATCCAGCATTTCCCATTCATTTTTCACTATAAAACAAAGTTGAAGACAGTGGTGCACTCAACACATAAACATTAGGGAAAAGGTGAAAAGATCGACTTTGAATTTGGCTGTGCTGCCAGTCAATGGGGGAAAATGAAGCGTTTTATCATCTTTCTTCTCTGTTAGTTCAGAAGACTGAGGCACTTTCCCCAAAATTAAATATGTGCATTTTTCTATTTAGCAACTTAAATGTAATAGAAATTGATCTTATTACTGCTTTTATTTTAATGTTATACTGTTACCTACATCAAAACTCAACTATTCCATGACCATGAACCCCAGCACAATTCTATGTTTTATTCTTGTAACAAAAATTGAACAGAGAACATCGTACATTAAGTCAAAAAATACAAAGGATCATATTTGATAGTGCATCATTAATACAGTCCTACAAGGTATTGTATTCATGTGTTCCCTTTGTTCACTTTTACATGCATAAACTATTCCCATGTTAAAAGAGTCAAGAAAGCTATGTCTTTGATATCCCCTGCTAGAACTAGGATATTTTAAATGACTCAGTATTTCTGGTCAAGAAAAAAAAAAAAAAAAAAAAAGGAACTGAACTGAAATCTAAACTTGCTGGGACACCTGCAACAGGAACAAACATACACCATTTGCCCAATGAACAAAATGCAGTTTATCCATCATTTTATTGGAGACACATTAAATGGGGATAATCTGTTAACTATGGAGTATCCCCAATTTCATGATGACTGGATGAAGAATCTCTTTAATCCTGACATACAAGTGAAGAGGCAAATTTACCTATGTTGTATCGCCAAAAATCCCCAAGACTGGTGGTGTTCCGCCCTCCATAGAGATAAACAAATCCTCTGCAAATAATGCAAGCGTGTTTATATCGATCGCAAGGAGAGGGCTTCTTTTGGGGTGCAGATTTCCAATCACAGTGTGCAGTTTTTCCTTTCATGATGACAACTAGGATCTTATCCAAGTATCAACTTGCAAAGGACAGCCATGTCAGAGGAGGGTCTCAAAATATCATGGCTTAAACCCTGCTTGGTCTGTAAAAAGACAAAAAAAATAGTGTCAATTTAAAAAAAAAGGAAAAAAAAAAAAGATGATAGAAAAAAAGAAGAGTCTCTCCCTTATGATAAAAAGTTACTCTGTTTTCTTTCCATTCCCACCAAAAGCAACCTGTCAATTTTGGCCATCTGTGATAATATGCTAACTTAAGTAAAGCATTTGAAATGCTGACTCTCGGGGTCTTATATCAGCGAGACTGGGACAGGAACATTCCTGGAGCTGAAAGTTTTCTAAAGAATATCAGTGAGCTGAAGTGATGAACTCCAATACCCTACATTTGCAACATGGTAGAAGCTGAGGCTCGGTCTTTTTCACTACTAAAAAGTACTTAAAACAAACCTGTACTTAAAAGAAAATTCGGAAAGAGTAGATTTACAGATGAAAGTAATGCATTAGCAGTTGTCCAGAATTTATTTATACCTTCATTTGTAAACCGGCTGAAATTAGGATGCAGCTGGATAAAATTACACTATCCCTTCACTTGCCACAAGATGTCACTGTGTTCTGTGAAGACAGAAGTACCAGCAACCCCATTCCTCTATTAATCCTCTTTCAAATATATCATGGTCACTATTTTGAAGTAAGATTGTTTCACAATGCACAAAAGAAAAAAAAAAATCAGCATTCGGCCAAATTCTGGGATTTGTGTTGGTAACGTGTCTGAGGTGACACATGTCACCAAATGAGGTGACAAAGTCTCCCAATTCCAAGATTATTTCAGTGAAAGCCTGATTTCAGACATATTGAGGACCTAGGATGGAAATTGATAGGTAACAATCTGTCAGTATGGACATACTGTTAACTCTTCAGTACTGCAAAGTAATGCCTGTTCTTCCACAGTTAGGCTGTTTTCCACACTTCACTTCTCTAATTCAAGTATGCACGTATTTAACATCCCAGTGGATAAAGTCATATAACTCTCAACTCAACATAATGATCATGCAGCAAATCCATTCTTTTGATTTGAGACTATTTCAAAAGATAAATGTGATAAACCTATGTCTACTTGGCCCAATTATTTCTAATTAAAAAAGAACCTAAACCAGCAGACATATCAAATTTGCCCTGGATGTACAGCAATAAAACCATTTACATCCACAGAGGACTTTCATTACAGCTGCTGCCCACGGCCTTCCTGAGCAAAGCAGTGACAAGGCTGGAAATTTTCCCTCCGTCTCTTCAGAAATGGGATGACAGTAACAAAGCTTTTACAAAGCCTGGTCATTTCATGTCACCAGCAGCAGTGTAGGCAGGCATGGGGGCCATTCCCCCACTTCCAGCTTGGTGCATTGGGGTCTTCAGCCTGTGTGCACCAAGTAGCCCTTGTGCTACTCAAAGGCTGTCTTCTTTGAAGAGATGCCTTAGATTAAAAGTTTTGGTTTCCCAGGTTAATTCACAAGGACATTGCATAAAGGCAGCAATGCTGCTGTCAGATCAGAAACCACTTCCAGGTGAAGACTGAAATGTAAATTGTTTCCTGTAAATGGTAATTTAAACTTTCTTTAGGACAGAACAGTTACTTAGAAATACAGCAATGACCAGGTTAGGTTAAACGAAGCCCTCTTCTTCAGATCTACACGCAGGAATTTTTATTATATGCATTGCCATAGTATAACTTAAGACATATGAACTGTGCCTTGAAGTTCATTGTGTAAAACTGTATTTAGTGATATATATGCCAGTGAAGGTCAATATAAGCCCTGTTCACCCTGTGCGTATCTGATTACATGATAAGGGGGTATGTACAGAGACTACAGAGTATCTAGATCTCCATCAAAAGTTGCCTTATTATAAAAAGGAAAGAATTATGTTCTCCCATCATGCAATGATGCACAAGCAGTTAAATACAAAAGAAAAAAAATACTATAAAATATTTCTGTAAACCCAGTTTATATGTCCATAAACGTGCTTAGTAATAGTGGCCAGCTACATAACCCGTTATTTATTTTTCTATGTACTTCTATAATAAGCCTTCCTTTTTATTTTTTCCTTCAGAATCCTTCATGTCTTCCATTTCACTGCTGAACTGGAAGCAACATTTTTGTTTCACAGAGAGTTTTCAGCACTCTGCCTCTACGCCAACGTCCCTTGTTTGGAGAAGTTATATATCAAGCAGCACAAAAGTATACCCCCTTCTTCAAACGTTTTGTCCTGTGTTCGAGGATTCCCTTGTTTTTGAAAGCCTGGATTTGTCCCAGGCAAATTCAAGAGCTATCTCGCCCTCCAACCCTGAACAACAAGGATCCTCATTGTCCCTTCACATCATCTCCTTCCTCAAGGCTCTAGCAGATGAGCCCTGGCAGATCAGCTGCAACGTGACTGCTCTGGTTTGCTGTTCCACCAGGTGTAGAAGTAAGATGTGTGTCCAAAACTCAGTCACTCCAGTTCACTGTCAGCAAAGTGCCAATGTAAAAACTGGGAGGAGAGAAGGCCTTTACACCTTAAATTACCATTTAAGCAGACAGACCATCTGGAGTGATCTGGACCTGAGTCTGCAGAACTAGCTCAGGTGTAGATGTCTTCAAGCACTCACTGCGTGCTGCTTCAAAAGCCAGCTCAAGGCCAGAATAGCAGTAGCCTCCTACACTGGTTGAAAATGAAGACTGGTACCTACTCAACTTCCTCTTTAAAATCAGATTGGCTCCATGAAGCTTGTGCTGAGCTGGTGACAGAAAGCCTAGCTGACCTCAGGCCAGTACCACGCATGGTATAAAGTGCTTTTTGTAGCGTGCGTATTATCCCAGGTCCTTGCATTTTCTGGGGTGTTGCCACTTCTACTGTCCTAAATACTGTCCTAAAAATACCCACTGAACTGTAGCCTAGTATCTCTCTGATACTACTGACCTCTCTCTCTGTTAAATTGTATACAAAGTTAGGACACAGCCTTTATAAAATATGAACTGCTTAACTGTTACTCTGATTCCCAAAATCAAAATAGACACGAGACAACATGCTACAGTGAGATGCTTCACATAGTAAATATTCTATTTGCAAAAGGTGTATATTTTCACAATATATGCAATTTGTACTTCTCACTATTTATTCCCAAAGGAAGTGAGCCCAGGAAGTATTTACAAGATGAATCCTTACTGCATCGCTCTCTTCAGGTACTTACAGAGAAGTCCAGGGGAGGCTGCACAAAATTTAGGAAAAACAAAGGTTACAGTAAAACAAGCTATAGAAGATACAGTCATATTTCCTATTTTTATATATATATATTTCATATTAATATGAAATGCACATATCTAATTTAATTTATCATCCAAATTATCTCTAAAATTTACCATTTGTAAGACTGGAATATATTCAGTGACAAAAACATGCTAGAGAATCTCTTGCAGCATATTCTGGCAAGACTAGCTATTCAATTGTGTTAATCTTGTTTATGCAAACCAGTACTGTAAGCTATTACTATAGAAAACTGAAGTATATTCTTTGTATGTTTTCTCTGAAAGAATAAAAGATTGGCAGCATTTACAAAAGTATTCTCTTTTCCATTTCTAATGGAATTAGCAGCTATGAAGTAGTGACGCATTATAGGTGTGTAAGTCCATAATACTTTACGGCATGCCATTGAAAAAGGAAAAGCAGCTGAAGTCATGAAACATGGATTCTCTCCCTAATTCTGCCAAGCTTTCCTGTAACCATAGACAATTCAGTTATTTACTTCCACAGCTAAATGGGGACAAAGGCACCTCCTTAGTAAAACACTTCAAATTTGCTGATGCAGTGCTGTGTGAGAGTGCCAAGGTGATATAATTTAATGTGAAAAAGGTAATAGGTTTCTGCTATTAAGACGTTACAAAGGTAAAACAGTCTTGTCCCCTTGAGGGTTTTTTTCCCAGCTATAAAACTGGTTATTCCTCTTCCTACATACTTGTTATTCTTCCTACAAACCTCGCCTCTGATTATACAAACATTCAGAGAAGACAGCCCTGATTTCATACAGTAGATTAGCCACAAAATCCTGTCCACTTATCTACCCCAGCTGAACTCTGTGTAATGCAGGTGAGCATGATGGGATAACAAAAGGCCAATCTGGGATTAACTGAACGGGTGTCTCTTCCCAGTCACACCTTCTGAGCATCAACTGACCCTTGTGAATCACGGCCATTTCGTCTCTCAGGGTAAAGCATTCCCGGAAGCAGACCTACAATTGCTTAAACAGATCAGTTAACAAACTGCTTCATTTCACAGTTGGGAAAAGAACCACGTTCAAAATTAATCTTGAATCTTCCCTTTCATCACTGGTACTTTAAATTACAGA
The DNA here is from genome assembly GCA_013401275.1 of Pandion haliaetus. NCBI lineage: Eukaryota > Metazoa > Chordata > Aves > Accipitriformes > Pandionidae > Pandion > Pandion haliaetus. Next base: position 64,387 of record VYZV01031603.1, on the reverse strand, counting down.
TTTGACTCCTTGATTGCCTTTCTATAGAACCAGACTCACCAAAGTTCATCTACCTCCTACCTTAACAGTCCGGTTTCTAAAGAAAAACTGCTACTCTTCTGAGAACAATGTCACGGAGCAATATCCTCTGTGTGATGCAACACTGACCTCAGCTTCAACTTGGTACAAGCAGCTCAGTTATCCAATAGGAAGCCCTAACTTCAGCAGAATTTCCAAAAAAATAACCTAAAAGACAACTCAGAACATTTTTATCCAACTTTTTTTTTTCCAAAACAGCTGTAGCACACAAAAAATGGCTGCTGCTCTCCAAACTCTTCTGCTATTTCATTCTAAAAATAGCTCCTGTGCAATCAATCCCAATTGTTAAACGGCTGGAGGAGCTGTGAGACGAGGACCTAAAGAGCTGCAATTATCATGGTAACTATAGCACAGAGTGCTTATCAATTAATGGCGCCACACTACTGTTTCATAATACAAATAATTCAGGAAATGTAGAAAGACAGGAATTACTTCAGGAAATGTAGTTTATATGTTCATTATGTAATTATTTATATTTCTATTAGATGTGGTTTCTCAGACAAATGATTTATTTATTTAAAGTATTACTTAAATAGATCTTCATCAAAGCTTTTTTCTACCTCGGTCCCCTGATTCATTTCCATCTGTTTTTAATACTCAGGAAAGTTTCAGATTTAAAAGGATTAAGCCCCACTCATATTGGGGGAAAAAAATAAGAAATTTTATTTCTTTCTTTCTTTTTTTTTTTTGTTTTTTGTTAATGACCCTGTTTTGGGGTGCAGATCACTTTTTTCTCTTATTAGGCAACTTGATGTTTTACTGCTCTTCAAAAATAGTAACAGATCTTCCCGAATCTACTTACCTTAGAAACTTTTGCTTTAGTGATGGTTTGTTTCATTGTAATGCTTGTCCCAATGGGTCTGCCTGCATGAATAAGGAGGAAACTTTGACTGAAGACTTGCAAGGCTGTTACAAAGTTTTAAAAACAAAACCACTTTGTTTAGAATAGTTTAGAGGGCAGGGCTTTTTTTCAGTACTTTGCATTTACTTGCAATGCTTTATTATGTGTGATAAATTTTAGTATCTTCAGGTTTGCTATTTTATTATTTACTAAATTCAAGTTATTATGAACTGGTTCTGGGGTGGGGGTTTTTTGCCTTTTTTTTTTTTTTTTTCCCCAAAATACAGGAACTAATTTTCAGAGATGCTCAGCTTCAGAATTTGAACCTGAAAGTCCAGAATGGCTCTAGGAATATAAGGTATCTGTAATAATTCTGTATTATTAGAATGCTGAATTGAAATAAGGGACTTGCTTTGCTATGTAGTGTAAAACGTGCAGTTACTACATGACTGAGCTTGCAACTGAAGTAGTCAAGACAAAAAGGAGATGGAAAACGGTATTTCTTCTTACAGGGGGAAGCTGAAGGACAGAAAGAGAATTTGTAAAATGACAAATCAAAGCAGGGGACACAGCTCCATCCTGATTTCAGGGTTCAGAAAAATGACAGGTACTTTCAAGTAAAACAATAACACCCCTGCAGTCTTTATAAAGCTTAGAGCGGACGTACTAAAAACGTACAGAAAGCCTGAAAGGCTTTTATATTGTGTCACTCTTATTTGAATTTTAACAAGTTTAGTGTAGTACTTTTAAACACTATCACTGTTACATTTCAGTGCTTCAGAACGCTTTTTGTAGTGAACAGGTATTTCAAAGGAGATAACTCTTCTAAAACAGTCATGTATAATTACAGTGTCTATACCCTGTAAACCTATATATGTAACTACTACTTCTGGAGCGTGCAGTCCTAGACCACTGAGGGCACTGGCACCTTTACTGCAAAACAGATGAAAGCATCACGAATCTCCCCTTGTGAACAGCTGTCTGCCTGTTTCTGGAGCTCTGCAGGTAAGGTATTGCATTTCTTTAATTCAGATCACATTAATATTAAAGAAGCTCTAATTTCAAAATTCCAGAATACATTTATAAGTTTGCATATAATTCCAAAATTAAATTTTGCAAATTGACATTATTAATATATTCTCTTTTGGTTTTTTTCTAGAAGCTTTCACCCAGAAAAGAAATCCTTTACGTTCATTACTGGGTAGCACTACTCCATCTCTATTACCAAGTGAGTTCTTAAGTAGTAATCGATATAAGAATTCATTAAATAAAGTAGTATAAATATATCCAGTTGTATTTTCTATGTGCTAGGTATATTTCTCATTCTTAAGTAAACAAATACAACTTGGTTTGGAGTGATACAGTAAATATATCATCTATTTCCCAAATATGGTGGAGGAGGTGGTATCTGGAAAAAAGAAATTCGGTACTTAAAATCTGGGAATGTTACATCTTGATATACACCTCTAGTATATGAATCAGGAAATGACCTTTGCCATTGTACTGAAATAAGTTTTATGGTACAGACAAAAAATAAATACATCTATACTACCTTACTTTCATAGCTTATTTTCCTTAGTAAATTAAAATTTCAGTTATTGGGTTTTTGGGGGGGGGGTTTGTTTGTTTGTTTGTTTGTTTTAAATGAGGCTTTTTTATAAAGAAAAATTAGAACATATAGCTTTAAGTAGTAGATCTCCCCAGGTAATCTGTTAACTATGATTTCCAGCACTGCAATTAATCATTTGACTGCAATGCAATTTTGAATGAAGTTTCTGAGAAAGAGCTTCCTGAAATACATATCTGTAGGTGGTACAAGTACAGCATGTTATGGACATATAAATCCACTGCACCAGCCATGCCTTTATGCTGATAATCAATGTGTGCATGGGTTTTATTTCTTTTTGGTCCTTAATAGAATATTTACTTCAGAAATCTAATCTGCTTTTCAAATCTTACTTAGGGTCTTGTTGGTGACTCCATCCATAGGCGTGTCAAGAGCTCAGTCTCTGTCATGGTCTTACCATATAACTGGGATAGATGCCCTGACTGTAAAGCGTCACTGCAGCAAGATGGCTCTTCAGACATTAGCTGAGACAAACAGGTAATTTTTCATGTTCTAGATATGGCAGAGGGAGGAAATACAGTTCCTGGCCCTCACACTTCAAGGTAAGTAAGAAACTCCCACCATGTTCACTGGGCACTCTAAGATGTACTTGGCCTTTTGCCCTTTCCTTGGAAGTAATTTGTACTATCACCACTGGAAACAGGTTATTTCAATACATGGGTCATCACCTCTTCCCCCCAGAAATAGCAGTTTTCAGTGTTCCTAGAAGGCATCATTTGGGGATTTCAGAAAAACTTAACTAGTTGGATTCTTTCAAGATACAGTAGGTTGATGCCCTGGAAATTCAATGTAATAAATCTGTACTTAGGTGTGACTGAATGCATCTTCTTGACAGCTCAAGACCTGCTGCTGAAGCAACTTCAAAATACTTTATTTCCTAGGGGAGACTCTACTTGTGCTAATTCACAAGATTTTCTAGGATAGGAAGAAAGACTCTGGTTGACAAAGGAGTCAGTGGCTGCCCAGCCTGCCTACTCTCTTCAGGCATGAATTGGAGTACTACAGTATATACTTGACAGCTGAGAGTATATCAGTGAAAAGCTGTTATCTTCCATTAAAAAAAAAAAAGCATGCACTGAATTTTACTTGTTTGTTCTTTATATTCCCTGACTGCGGAAAAGGAACATCTAATAAAACACTCAGCCACACTTACAATTTCATGCCACACTTCATGGAAGATAGACAATGTGTTTTTCTTGTCTCCAAGACATTTTGCCCTTAGACGAACATGGAGCAATGGGATAAAGAAGACATACAAGGTTATGAGAATAGCAGAAGCTGTAGCTTGAAGAAATATGAGGGAGGAAAGAGAGGGCATTTGGCAATGAGAATAATAAAATGTTCCAGCTGGCAAATATTAAAACATCCAGATACCATGTTAGAATCAGTATGAATTTAGATTACACGGTACAGGAGAAGTCATGAGAGACTTGCGTGAGAAAAGAATCAGATGGCACAACTAGAAAGACTGTCAGTAATGACTGGAGGAAAAACTGAGTACAAAAAGGATCTTTTATAGGGAAGATGAATTTACACAGTCAGGTGAAAGATGGTTGCATAAAAACATGATACAATTCATAGCTGGAATGGATTGCACAAAGAGGAATAGCTGGATTTCAGTCTGGCAAGGAAAACAAAGGTGTCAGGCGGGCAAACAGTAATAATAATCGTGATGGTTCACAATAACCTCAATGCCAACACTTATTGGGCTGCACCAGCAAATGGAAAAAAACCAAACCCACATAATTTCAATATATAAAGGAGACAGAAAGCATATGAGTAACTTTACACATACACGTTGTCGCTCCAAATTCAAATGGAATTACTCATGTGAATAAAACCAGTGATATGCATGAGCCTGCACAATGTAGCCTAGATACCAGAGCAAAAGAAGGACCAACTCTTTTGTTAGAAGCCTGAAAAAATGTTTTGCAAGCTGTTTTCATATTCAGACTCCGAATGACAGGGTCCATTTTTGACTGGAGCCTGGCTTTCTGAAAAATCCTCACTCCCAGCTAACGTGGTCCAGTATTCATCCCAAGCCAGATGCACTTTGGCTTGGGTTTTGGATGGTTGCATTTCTTTGTTTGTCTTTTGCTCGGTAGAAGGCATTTTGTTGCTTTATGCTCTTTGATTGTGGAAAAGGGAATGAGCAAAAGGAGGGTGGTGAATCTCCTAAACTGGAAGTGAGGGAAGAAGAGCTCTGGCTGGCCCAACCACAGACCTCCTGTGCAGCATTGCGGAAGCCGCAGGTCCCCTTTCCCCAGCGATCTCCTGTCTGCTGAGCACTGACGCTGCTTCCTTCCTTTCATGTGCTTTGTTTCCTTTCATACCTTTGGACGAAAGCAACTTTGCGTACAACCGCACACAGCTCTACAACAGCAGCGTTGTACAACAGTACAACTGTGTGTACTGAAAGGCTGTGTAAGCGTTCCCTGTGATGCTGTGCGTGCATTAGAGCTGGTCAGTGCCCTCACCACCTTCCCTCTGCTCCCCTTCTCCGGATGGCAGCGCCGGCCCCTCGGGTGCTGGCTTCTCGGCGGGCACCGCGGTGGCTCTGGCTGCAGCAGGTACCACTGGGGCCCACCGCCCCAACTGCTGCACCCCTGCCCCGGGCAGGCCTCACCTCCGCGCCGCCCTCTCCGGGTGCTGCCGATCACCGGCTCAGCTGGGCCTTGGTCCTGACAGGACATGGAACAAAAACGAAAAAAAAAAAAGGGAGGAAAAACGAGAGTCTCCTGAGCCGGCAGTAAACCCAGCCCGGCTGCACCCACTTGCCTCCCCTCAGGCTTGCCCTCACAGGGGCACACCATACCCTGCGCAGCCCCCATCCCAGGCACTAAACGGACACCCCACCCCGAACCCCGGAGGAGAAGGGCGGGATCCCCCTCCCGCAGCCCCCGGGCGGCCCGCAGCAGGGCGGGAGCGAAGGCCGCCAGCCCCTCAGCCCGGAGGCCGCCGGGCGCAGCGTGAGGCGAGGGGCGCTGCCGCGGGTGGGCCCGTCCCGCTTGGCCAGCAGCGCCCGGGAGCG
>VYZV01031603.1:29948-51064 GCA_013401275.1 Pandion haliaetus | reverse complement strand
TATCACTGGTAGATGGCCTAGTGGAAGCTGGTCACCAGTACACTATATTAAGTGCAAGATTGTTGTTAACTATCATCTGAGCAGCTCTAGTCAGTGCAGTAATTGAAGGGCCAGAAATAACTGATGCATTGTATATGCTGTCTCTTCAACAGTCACTTACTCCAGTGGAGTGAATCTGAGGACAGCTGGGAGGGAGAACCAGGAGAAGGGTTCAAAAGCCTCAAGTAGAGAAGACCATAAACATATTGTGTAGGTTTTAGTTCTTACATTCCCAGCCCTCCGTGCTTTGATAATGCCTCGGACAAATATGTTCTTGAGGACTGCATAATTTTTTCCCTTCATCTTTTAAGAACAGGACGAAGACACGTAAAGGCATTTAGATGCTTATGCTTCCCCTGAAATCATCATGCATTAAAAGCATAAATAACATTGAGAGCACGCACTATGATCTGGTATTTAATTAGCAATGAAAATCTGCATCATGCAGCCCATGGTATTAAAATTAGGAGACTAGTAACACTGAGGTGGCAGAACCCTCTGTATGTATCCTTACTGAAAAATGGCAGTACCCTTGTTTTTCAGGATCAATCTCAAAAACAACTGGGAAAAGAAATGCTGTGACCTTCTGCCATTTACATTTTGGTGACGCAAAAAAGGCCAAAAGGCCATTGGAGTCCTATTTCTTACACAGATGTGATTTGCCACCACTCACATGACTTGAAAAGCAAAACTAATCTGGAGGAAGGATTTCTCCAGTTTTTTTCTTAGATGTGACCTTTCTCTTCCCAGTGCATGAATTCAAAATACTGAGGAAGTGAGTCCTAATCTGAGGAAGAGTTTCCAAAACAGAATTAGAGATGCAGCACTTTCTGTGGCACGGTCTTGCAAAGTGCTGATGGTATAAATTAACTAATGGGGGTCAGGTCTGTGTGCATAGAGGAAACTTGCTAAAGGCAGATAGGGTGCAGGAAGGGAAAAGGGAGTTGCACAGTTCATAGGCAGTTGCAAGCAGCTTCCTGACACTATTTACTTTCTGAAACATTTTGTTTCCTTCAGAGCAGTGTTTGACTTTGCTTTCGCCATCANGCCATCACCATTGTAAGTCAAATGTCTTTATTGGTGTCTGGTTTACATTGCCCAACATTCACAGTCTGATACTGAAGTGACCATTCCCCAGCTAGTCAGTAATTATCTAAATCCATGTAGTGGTATGGTCCACCTATACCCCAGCTGGACTACAGTCAAATGTATGCTTTAAATAAATAAGATCTAGTCTGACTGCCAAGAAAGACTGTGCCATTTTACTTCATGAATAGCAAAAAAAGTCAGTAATAACATATGTATATGAAAAATGCAGTTGTCAGCAAATAGTTGGGAATGGAATGATCCAGTTTAGTCTGTGATCCATAGGTTTGTAGCCTATTTTGCTCAATGCTATCTTCATCTGCTCTCTTCAGCCTCACCTGATTTTTGTATTTGCCATATATACACTTTGTCCAAACACAGTTATGTTTGTCATGTGTTTGGCACATCAGTATTTGGAACTGCTGTCATTTACAGAATCACACTCAGTGGTGTGATTCAAAGGACTGGCATTTATTACAGAAACCCCCTGCATGCTGTGAACACAAACATGCTTTACACTGCTTGAGTTCCAACCTAGTCCTGCTGATTAATCACGGATTCTCATAGCTGGAGCTTTATGTAGGAACGAGGGACATCTAGTGGCTCAATAGAATATAGCAAATGAAGATCTGCTCAAAAAGGTACATTGTTGTGCAAAGTAGACGATTCAGTGAAAGTTAGACTAAATTAAAGGCTTTCTCATTGGTTGAAATGTAATTTGAATATATGAAGTGACTTTAGCTAAGCGTGGAATAATCTGTGATTAATTTGATTTTTGTGTTTCTATCTTGTGAAAAGGTGAGCTGACTTTGAAACTTACACAGGTTAAAATTTATTTGCTACCTATTTTCAGGAGGACATAATATCCTCTTTCATTAGGAGAAGCTGGGGTACAGGATAGATGGATAAGAAACAGGAACAAATCACACAACACAGCCCTGTACATTTTTTCTTCCCCCAAATGAACATATTTATTTTATGCATGGTAATTCAGGATGTGATTAATTAGACTAGGAGATACCTGATAACATACAATGACCAAGAATAACTGTGAAGAGCAGTTAAATGGATAACTTTCCTTCCTCTGTAATGTGTTTCCTATTTTAATACTTAAATAATGAGTTTCTTTAACAAGTAATCCACTCTGAGTCATGTTTTCCTCTCCTTTGTTCTTATCCTAACCAATAACTACATGGCATCTCAGTAGCTTTTATTACAAAAGATGAGATGCACACTGGAGAAGCAAAAATATCTGCATTGAATTATAAGCTGTTTTTGTATTGTGAGCCTCTGTTTGTATTAGGTTTGTTATTCTGTCTTTTTCTGGTCCGTACAGAGAGTCCAGAGGGACTATGTTAGTCTATTACACTGCTCAGACCAGGGACGTCTCCTGGAATAACTAAAATTGAGAGACCAACATCAGGCAGTCGAAGGCTGTCATCTCTGAATGTCTCTCATTCCTATCCTAACCCTACAGAACAACTAATTCAATTTATGCAGACGGAGCTGGAGTGTTTTGCTGGAGCATATGACTGAAGGAGGCTTCTCTGCAAATGAGAGCAAATCATTGCCAAATATTAAGACAAATAATCTGGAGAGAGCAACAGGAGGCATTCTTTCTCACCTGAGATGCTGATAAAACCTGGAAGCCACAGAAGTGAGATCAGACTGACAAAAGACAAATCACTTGTTATTTTGCAAAGATGTATAACTTGGGAGTTTTTTTTAAGGATAAGAAGTGATGATAAAGAAAATCCTTTGCTAAACAAGTGCATTTTGTCTTCCTTTTTCCCTCTGAACAGGCTAAACTAGAAGCTTGTAGGCCTTGGTGAAACTAAGAAAACCATGAATAGGCAAGCAAACTGCTCTCCCATTCTAAGACACCAGTTCCAGCTCCATATCCTATGCTAGGGTTAAGAGAGGGAATCTCAGCCTGTGTATGTGCCATTAGAATGACATAGGAACAGTTAAACATTGCTCAGATTGCATTAGGAGCTTGGGACACAGAGATTGTGTCCAGCAGTTCAAGCTGATGTTGTGGGAGGTTGAATTTACAGAGTGTTGTTCCATCAAGATACACTGGAAGCAGGAACTTTATTAATGTCCTATGATTAATGATTAGTGACACACTGAGTATATGACAGCCCTTGTATCATTAAGATTAATGAAAGTATTTCTTTAGAGAGAGGTATTAGCAGCCTTCATTTATGTGATAGGATTTGCAGGTTTTAAACTCCTAAAGTTTTAGGTGCACTAGCAGGCACAAAGTTATATTGTTGAGGTCCCATTTATCTCCAGATAAATTGTTTCAACAATAGTTCATTGTAGAAGGAAGTTGTAATGAAGAGATCTTCCAAAGGATTTTTCTATTTGGATGTCTCGTGAAGGCTATATTTAGGATGTGAACACAGATATACCAAAGCCCTATTGCTGACAACATTCAAACTGCATTTACCAGTATTAGGGAATGAACTGAATGTGGTTTAGCTGGCAAATAATCAAGTCTCTCTATTTCAGACACTTCTGGGAAAGAATGAAAAAGCCAAGGTACACCTGACCATACAAAGAAGCCTGATACAAGTGTGGTCAACTACCAGAATGAAGAAAAAGAAGTGGGCTGGCATTTTAATGAATATTTATTGAATGAGAAGGTAATGACTTCTTAAGTCTCTACTTACCTTTGCCACTGTGAGGTTCTAGTTACTACATTACCACTTTACTGATTAATAGGGCAGTACAAAATGAATCTAAAGTTACATAAGCTTTATACTGAATAATTTCCCTTGTGTAAAGATCTAGGAAAAATTAGCAGTGCTGTACTGACCCAAGATTAGGTGATAAGAGCATGTTGGGGAAAGTTTGGAGTATGCCTTGCACAGATCGTGAGCGGAAAGGGTAAATGGGAGAGCTGAGACTCAGCACCTGACATCCTTCAAGCGTAAGGTCTCTTACAATGCTGGAAATCAGCCTAGGACTCCTCTGCTCTTACTTCTGTTGATATTGGAGTGCCAACAGCAAAAAAACTATGACTACTCAACTCAGGCTTCCACTCCTGCTGCCCTAGTGCTTTGCCCCTGGCTTTATGGAGGGATGGGTACGTATTTACTAACTAGTACAGGCAGACACAAATTTCCATTGACTAATCTCCCTCTGGCAAGATGATTCATCATATAGGAGAGGTTGTTTGTGCTTGTTCTCTTCAGATTATAATCCAATCAGAGCTCAAAAAAAGGCCAGGCCAGTAGCTTCAACACCTATGCCCATCTCTGTTCTCCCATAGTAACAGAGGGAAACTTGGAGAGCTGTCTGTATCTTCAAGCTTTCTGCAGGGAAAGATCTTCCTTGGAAAGTACTTTGAAAGAAGCTGGCAAGGATCCTGGTAAGAACTTAGCCTTTTCTGTCCGTGTTTTTCCATCTGTCAAAACAAGGCATAATCCTTCCCTACTTCACAACAGTATCTTGAGGACTCATCGGTTAACATGTTTACATCACTAAATGTGATTTCCTATTCTTAATCACCTAAGCTTTAGTTCTTAGGAACACAAACTAATCTCACCCTTCTTAAAGATCTTTTCCCTCTTTTCACACATCCATATTCCTCTTTGCTTTGTGCTCCTGCAAAATGCAATTGCTGCTAGTGTTGCTCTTGGACACCTGAGAGCAATTTTAACAGTCACACTGAATTTTCCTGAGCAATTAAATAATCGGCAAAGGAAACTAATTCTTCTTCAGTTTCTGTTTTTCCTTTTTATTAGTGTTGGAAAATGATTTACACCTCATAGTGCTCACTACTAAAATTTCTCATCATTGCTCCAATTCCTTGGCATTATCATGAAGAACAATCTTTGCATATATTTATAAAGCATCTTTTAGTCCAGAGGGCTCTAGGAGAATTAATTTAATCAAAACTGGACTTATCTATAAACAAACTCCTGTATAAATATAATGTATTCTCTGTTTGTATGCTGCAGGACCTGTACCTTTTTCTACAGAAAGGCAACTTTCTCTGGAACAGAACAGTAGCAGACCAAAATATCTGCACTGTCTTAAATGTGTACTATCCAACCGAAATTGCACAGGAAACATAAGAAAGTAAAATGACCTGCAAGCTCCTGTAATCAACTTCATGCCAGAACTGGCTAGATATTTTTAACTATGGCACACTGTTGAAGATTTATTTAGGGATGTAAGAGGTACTCAAATCTGGAGGTGGTGACCATTTTAGTTATGGTCCTGCTGCCTTCTCATCATCCAAATTATCCTCCCACACACAACCTTGCCTGACCTGTGAAACAGCCCTTTCTTTTCTCCCTCCCTGCCGTGATCGCTTTTACTCCTGCTCACCACTGTCTCTCCTACTGCCTTCTATAAAACTAAAATCTTGATTTTCCTTATTTCCCCATGTTATAGTTTCCTCCCACCTCTTTCCCAAGCTCCAAACTACTTCCCCATCCAGGTTTACTACCAGATGCTGTATTTTAATGCAGGGAAATATCCCAGCCTTATATATGCACAGAGGAACATGAGTTACATTTCATAGGACTTCATAGTGAGTGTGGTCAAACAGGTTAAACAGGATGCCCAGTGAGACTGGAATGTCCACCCTTGGAGAAATTCGCACCTGGGCCCGGCAAGGCACTAAGCAACCTGACCCGACTTTGAAGATAGCCGTGTTTTGAGTGGGTAAAGGATGAGATGATCTCCAGTGATAACTTCTAATCAAAATTATTTCATGATTTAATAATTCTAACTGAATCTTGAAGGAAAATAGGAAGAGGAAGAACACACAGAATCTAAGAGAAAGATGGTTTTCTGGCAAGAAGAAAAAGGAATACAACAAAACAAACCAGAGCTGTGCAGTTAGTCTGCTTTTCATCTTGCTTGCACTGAAGTAATTCAGGATGAAGTCAGATGGATGTTAAAATCAGTGGAGAACCGAGAAGAGAATCAATACCAACATGTCTGTGGTTAGTCTAGGCTTGCTTCATCTGTCTGGACTCAAGGCCTGGTTACTAATGTGTGTGTTGCCTTCAGAATATCCTCAGATGGAATATTCCAAGGTACCATCTGTTTTATTTCCTGCAGATTCAGATTAGGAGCACGATGCAGGCAGTACCCCACCTCCTCAGAGCTTGGGCTGAGCAATGACCCAGGTGCTGCAGCCAGATGCGTGCTGTAGAGTAATCTTGTTGGGGGGGGCCAGAGAGGAGTAGGTACAGACCAGAGGTACCCTTGCTCCCTTCATAGCAAGCAGCAGTTCCAGCTCCCTCATCGTCTGAACGTTTAAGAGTATAGTTTGTGTTCCAGTGTGTGAATACATGAAATGCCCAAATCAAATGTGGTGCTGTGACAAGTCTATGCTGTTGTAGGAAATCGTCTCAAATCCAGGTGATCACCTATATAGGTTTTATAGTACTGCTAAAAATCAAGGTGAAAGCAGAGAAACAGAAATGTAAATGTAAACAGTATCCCAGTTTTTGAGAAGGCCATCCCAAGTTCTACAAAAGGGAATGTATTAGTGATCTTAATTCACACTCCTCAACCTCACAAACAATTTATGTTTGCCCAATTTGAGATGTCAGTACCCTTTACTACACAGAACAACAAAAGATCCTTGATCCAGAAGTAAAAGTAGTTAAAAAATCCCTAGAATCTTTATGAAGAAAATAGTTCTGTGTTCCAGTTTATTTTACTACTACTGCTGGTTTATTTGGGAGACACATCACCACTGGATAAACAAGCATTGATAATACCAACTTCTGTTTAATAAATATTATATTATAAAGTATTGTTCTTCCACTATCCTCTTAAACAGAACAAGTTCCTGAAATTGAAAGTCCAGTAACAAAGGGCACAAATAGAACAAGAAATCTGGCAGCAAAATGTTTCTTTTTAACAATAGAGCTGCAAGAGCAACACCCTGTTGTATAGCTCAGTAGAAGGGTACTGACAAATACTGAAACATAAAATGCCAAATCACTAAACAGCTTTAATATGATAAAGTTCCCCCAAATCCAAGCCATTAAACCAAAAGCCAATACAGGAGCTTGAAAATTACAGTAAACTATAATATATCACTCATGGGTGGCCTTAATGCTGAATTGGGATGAATTACATGAAAAAATTACAGGAGATTTTTAACACAAAAAAGAAATCTGAAAGGCAAGCACAATGACTGCCATAACAGAGAATTTAGCAATTCTAAATACAACATAAAAATGTTGTGTGCTTGAAGGCTGTGCTAAATTTTCCTCTGAGAATGTTTTATGGGATTATAACGGAAACAAAAATATCCTGACAACTTGAAAGAAAAATGAGTGACTTATTAGACCAATTGATATAGCTTGAAGAACAGACAAGCTTCCAGGCATGCAGGTGCTTCTTTGGATCTGAAATAGAAACAGCAAACTTCAAAGCTAAATCCAGGTTAAGAACAATTGTGCCGAGTTAGGACATCTGCTTTGTTTCAAATGTTTACTAATTTATTTTTTAAAGGCTGTAAATGATGACCTGGGAAATAAATTTATAATAATATAGTACTGTACTTGGATTATTATTTCTAAAGCAGGCTTGCAATTAGAAAGGGATCTAATAGTAAAACTTACCCCAGCAAATCTGCAAAAAATCACATTGACTTTCCATGAGATTTACAATCCTGTTTGCTTACATTGCTTTAGAAAATATTAATTGGATTCCTAAGTCACTTAGATGCTTTAGAAGATTTTACTTTCACTGAAAAAGGCAATAAACAAGTCAGGGTACTGCCAAGGAGTGGATACACATGGGTCCTAGTTGCTTATGCAAACCCAACTGTGAGTGCAGAGCCAGCTATGCTGGGGACTGGTGTATTCACCTGAACAGACCTGGTAACAAGCTCAAAGCTTAAGATCTGACATAAGCACAGACAACAGACAATGCCAGGCAACACTAAGTAATACTCTGAGGTGGCTCAGCTGTAACACAGCTCTTAGGCTAGTTCTAGTAATGATGTAAATATTGTTTTGTACGTTTGTCATTTGTATTATTGAAACTTTTCACTGGAGACGATAGGGAAGGTAAAGCAGAAAAATAATTTTCTGTTATTGGCCATTCAGGAATTTTTAAGCTGTTATTTTTTCAATCATCTGAAAGTTTGTTTTTAGAATGAGCGCATGATATCATATCCTGAGCCCTTCCCTTTTCTTTCAGCTTTCTGAGGCACTAGGAGTCCAGCTACAGTCATCATGTGAATTGGTCTGTAATACTGTAGTGGAACTGCTTCTGCCATCGTCTGCCTGCCTGTCTTACTCATACTCCTTAAGAAATTGCTGCTCTAGGACGAACGACCCTTTAAGCACAGTGAGTATCAGCTAAGAAAACAAACAATCTATCTAGCTTGTAAAGTTGCATCAGAGACAGATCACTTCTCTATCTATTTACATGTATGTCCAGTTAGGGACAAAAATACAAGTGAAAGGAGAACTTGCTGTCATTATCCATCACTGAAGTGAGAAGAGAAAGGAGATTCCTGGCCCAGTCGGGGTGAGAAAACAGATAGCAGCAACATGGGAGGCTCTCAGGGTGCACAGACTGGATTAAAGGTGTGGGCTAGGTGTAGGAAAGAGCCAAGGTACAGGTACAGTGTGAGGCAACCTACCCATTTGCTGTGGACAAACAGGAAAAAAAGCTGCTAAAATGTATACACAAGCAGCTGAGTGTGAGCATGTGGCATTGTATTAATGCTGGATGACAAGTACCTCTTGTTTATTCTTAATCTTGCTTGACTTAATGAATGCAGTAGTACTACCTAGTAACAAACAAAATAAAAGGAGAATAAAAGAACTAGTTTTCTGCATTAATCTCCACTCATCCCTAAAGCATACAGTCCAAGTAAACATTAACAGTGAGTCATTGATTCTTTTTAGTATAACTACATAACCCGTGGTGGTGGTGGTGTTACTTCTGCACTTCTCCATTTTGGTCTTTAGCTCTGAAATGCAGAGCTAAAGGCTCTGCCATTCTTGATGGAGGGCCTAAGGTTTTGCCTAGATGCCTCTGCAATGCTAATTCAGTAGAAACTTGTTATATATATCAATAATATATTTATAGTTCTATTTATAGCGTACGAATAACTTAGTATGGGCCAGAAGTCCCAGTGTAAAAAATGTCACAATGAAAGTAAATAATCGGCTTGCATTTATATCTACCAAATGACATTGTAGAAGTTAGTTATCAACCTAGAAAGTTGCTTTTAAAAGGATAGAACATCTGAATTTTCCTGTGCATGTTGCCCCGGTAGAGTACCAACACCAACTTCATTCCAAAGTTGTAAAAGACTTATGACCATGCTTTACATAAAGGCCTCACTCTGTTTTGAATGGAACCAACAGAAAGCAGTAGTGATATTTCTGTGAATATTTAAGATAACAATAACTGGCTTCAGAAACGTGCAAATAAGTTGTGTCCTTTCCCCAAACCTTCTTTGGCGAGGCAAGCAACTGTACAGGAAACATATAACCTTTGAATATATGTCATTGATCACACCACTTTTTCCATTTTTTCTTTGCTTACTGTGGTTTCAATCAGCTCGTTCACAGGGTCACAGCACAATGTTAGTAAAAATCACTGCTTTTTGTTATCTGGTCAACTGCAGTGAGGTAAAAACTCTTCAGCTAAAAGTTGCTGGACCCTCTTCTGTTGCTGATGTAGTTAATTTTATGACAGAACAAACCTGCCATTTTCTACAACATAATTATGATAAGAGCAGAAGGATGCTAAAGATGTGCTCCGGTGCTGCTCGGCCTAGCCTCAGCAGCATCGAGATTGCTGTACTAGAGGTGACCATTAGTCCACCTACTCCAGAGCTCTGCCTCTGACAGCGACCTATACTAGGTGCTTCTGATACAGTTGCAAGTAAGTCCAGAGTGCTCAGCTGTCAAATAGGCTTCACAGGAGATTTTTTTAGATGCCTATTAGCTATTAGCGGACTTGTACTGTGCAACATGAGGGGTTTTTAATTGTTTCATTTCATAGAATATCACAGTGGATATTCACATTTCCATGTAAATATTTGTTTCTTGAATTCACTGAGATCTTGGTTCCAACAATGTCGTGCAGCAATAACTTCAGTAAGAACTGTGGGTTTTTAAAGAAACATTATTATTTTCTTTCTCCAGATTTAAATCTGCCTTTCACTTCCCTTAGATGTAAATTTGCTTAGATGTCATAGGAGAGAAAAACTCACCTTAGTCTTTTAATTGTGTGCTCTGCTGAAGAATGACAATGTATTTTTATTCTTAGTTATAGTTTGGTCTGTCTAGTTTGTGGCTACAATTTTTTTTCAATTTAGAAACTTATTTCAAGGACTTCACCCACAGCTTCTAGGAGGATCTTCTCCATGATCTTCCCAGGCACAGAGGTGAGGCTGACAGGTCAGTAGTTTCCAGGGTCCTCCTTTCTATCCTTTTTAACAATGGGTGCAATGTTTCCCTTTTTCCAGTCACCGGGGACTTCACCTGACTGCCATAACTTTTCAAATATCACGGAGAGTGGCTTGGCAACTACATAAGCCAATTCCCTCAGGACTCTGGGATGCATCTCATCAGGTCCCAGAGACTTATGTGTGTTCATGTTCCTCAGGTGGTCATGAACCTGATCTTCTTTTACAGTGGGTGAGACTTTGCTCCTCCAGTCCCTGCCTTGCAGTCCATCCACTCAAGAGGTGTGGGAAGAGAGGTTGCCAGTGAAGACTGAGGCAAAAAAGTTGTTGAGTACCTCAGCCTTCTCCTCATCTGTTGTTACCAGTTTGCCAGTCTTGTTCATCAGGCGGGGTACGCTTTCTTTGACCTTCCTTTTCTGGTTGACATACCTGTAGAAGCCCTTCTTATTATTCTTTGCATCCCTTGCCAAGTTCAGCTGCAGCTGCACCTTGGCCTTCCTGACCACATCCCTACACAACCAGGCAGCATCCCTATACTCTTCCCAAGGATACCTGTCCCTGCTTCCACTGCCTGTGCATTTCCTTCTTGCCCTTTAGTTTGACCAGCAGGTCTTCTCTCATCCATGCTCATCTCTTGCCTTCCTTTCCTGATTTCTTACACCCAGGGATCAAGAGCTCTTGTGCTCTATGGAAAGCATCCTTAAAGATCTGCCAGCTCTGTTCTGCTCCCTTGTCCCTGAGGGCAGTTTCCCAGGGGGTCCTACTGACTAACTCCTTGAAGAGCTGAAATTTTGCTTTCCTAAAATTCAGGGTCCTGACTTTACTCTTTGTCTGACCCATATCCCTCAAGACTGCACACTCCCCCAGTGGTGGTCACTGCAGCCCAGGCTGCCTCTAATCCTGATGTCATCGATTAGCTCTCTTGTGTTGGTGACCAACAGGCCCTATAGTTAATTATTTTGTTGTCCTGCTTAAAAAATTCAAAGATGAAAGAGATGTGAGTTTCCTTTATAGAAACCACCCAGCTCTGCTCTTGTATCCTGTTCATATATGTGTTTAATAATAAATTTTCCACCACCTTACATCCAAGAAACGTTAGGTGTGCAGCAAATGTCTAATTAATTAATCTCACAAAGAACTTGTGAGGTAGGTTCCCTCATTTTACAGGTGAGACAGAGAGTGAGACAGTTAATTTAAGTGACTTGCTTAATATCACACAGTGAGTCAGTGCTAACGCTGAAAATAGAGTTTATGTCTTCTGGTTCCTTGCCCTGTATTTTAATCATCAAACCAGATTTAACTCTAAAGTTGAATGAACTCCTTAAATGATTAAAATAATTGTTTTTAATTTCATGTTGGAGTATTATGTTTTAATCACCTAAGCAGCTGAAATACTTGCAAAAGTTTTCCTTGCTTAGGGCTTTTTCAGTCTTTCTTGTTCAGATACTGCTTCGGATATCAGCTGAATATGTCTTGTTTACAGTAATCCTGAACTTCAAAAACACACTCAAGCAGATCTCCACAAAAAAATAAAGAATGCATTTCAAACTCACAGAAATCTCTTTGCTGTCAATGTAGCAATGCTCTTTTTCATACTCTCAATAGCTATTCCACTTAATAATACCCATAGTTTTAATTAATGGAGCATAGTCAAGTTATTGCCCCACAGAAAGCAAAAGATAGACTGCTGGTTACGCTGTTATGACTAAATGAAAATGTAGCCTGAAGCACAAAAGAGTAATTGCGTCTTAAAAAATACCTGCTAAGTGCAGTTCTGAACTATATGCTGTGTCATCTCTGAATAAACTGGTACATAGAGGTGCAATCCTTGCAAACATGTTGAAATGAATAGTACCTGTGTTCAGGCTAATGGTACGCTCCAGCAGCTTTATAGCTTTCTTGAGTATAGTCCACATATTTGTTTATACTGATAGGACATACATAATTTTTCCCAATCCTCGCTATCCTACCTGTTCTATAGTGTTCTTCAGTACAGGAAAGAATAAATGGCCCAGAAAATATGTACGTAGGCATAAGACTGAAAGAGGCTGAGGAGAGGGAATGAAGAAATAATATTACCAAGGCTGACTCCCTATTAAACCTGGGTATAGACACAGCTGTCTGTTACGCAGCCTTATACAATGCTTTGTATCATAAAGTATTTTTGGTGTGTGTGAGAGAAGCAGCACAAGGCTGTGGTCAGCTTCATGATTTTTATAAAGACTTTTGCCATGTGTAATGAATAGGGCATTGCTGTGCGAGCAACCTTCCAACTTAATTGCCACACTAAAGAGTCACATCTTGCCTACTGAATTGGAGGCTAGACAGAAAGTTCCAGGTAACAAGCCAAGGAGAGATGTTCCAAGAAGGCTGCTCTGTTTCCTCTCTGGGGTCAATACCTCTAATTTACCATGTTGTTTTCCTTTTGGGTTTATCTTCTCTTTAAAATGTTAACTATGAGCATATTTTACACTTTGCCACTAGAGCTCTGTCATCAGTGATCAACTGTCCAATATTGGTCAGAGTACTTCTCCAACTTCCCTTTCAGCTTCTGTCAGAGACTAAGGTGTTTTTCTCAGACTTCAGAAAATGGCTTGATGCCAAGTGATGAGCAGTTTGCAAGACAGCACTGTGTCTGCGCCCATCTATCAGGGCTAGACATGCTGCCTTTCAGAGGAGTTTTTGAAAACCAGGCAGGAGTTGTCCAGTACAAAGTGGACAAAGAAGACACTTCTGTGACTTTCATAGACTTTGAAACCAAACACAAGAAAGCAATGCAAATAATTGAAAATATTTCTGCGGCTCTTCACTTATGTGTACTTTTATCCATAGTTCCTATTATTAACCCATCAAATGTAATGGTAATAATGTCTGAGAAGCTGAAAATTTTAATCAAACATTAGATGATATTTATGAAAAACAGGGTTTGAAATTATAATGGGCCTCGGTGTTCTCTTCCAGATCCGGAATAGAAAAAAGACTTTGTGGTCTGTGTGTCTGATCAAAACTAACCAAAACAGTAGAAATGAAATACATGCACATACAGTTCATGAGCAGAGAACCATTTTCAGCAACGATTCAGCTAACAGGTATGAAGAATGAGCCAGCCTGAGAAAATCAGAAATTGCTTGTGGATAATCTGAATGAGAATGGAGGATGCATAATACAGTATCGCATTTGAGAAGAGCTCTGACAAAATATGGGCCTTGAATTTTGGATGTGGAGTTATACTTACTTCATCTATTACTGAAGAGAATAGAAAACAAGCCAGCCTTTATGATTAAGTAGACATCATGCTATTTTACATAATTAACTTTATTTAAGATCCTACTTTCAGCAAAAACCTCAATGTATCCTGCCCACCTTAGTAATCGCATTACTAGTCACTGCTCTTTAATAGGTCTATTGCAGCCTTGTTCTGTTGACTCAGCACAGAAAGAAAACATTTTAGGAATGTCAGTTCTTCAAACAGTGGGGATTATAGGCATGGTAACAACACATGTTCGTGAAAGGTATATGCTGTCTGCCTTCATTCCCTATATGACAGTGAGAGGGAAACAGAGGTATAGCCATAGTGCTACTCTGAAGAATTAATGTAATTAATATATTATTACGTAGATTTGATTCACAGAATTGAGAAAGCATTTGTGGTAATATGATGCTTATACATTAGAGCCAGAAAATTAAACAGAAAAGAAAGTGAAAAGAAATGTATAATGAGGGAGTTGGCCAGTTCAGTGTCATTATGCAAGCACAGTGAAAGGTACAACACTAAGGAATGCCGCAAGTAACAAAAAAAAACTAGTATCAGTTACCTTAAATTACATTAATTATAAAGGTGGAGTTAGCAATGCAGGCAAGGCACATTTTTTCCAACATTCCTTATTATGTGTTAACCATGGCATTGCAAAGCTCCAAGAGTCTTGGACCATGCAACTTGCAAAATGCCACTAGAATGTTTCTTGCTGGAACTAGGTACAGCAAGACAAGTACAAGCTGAAACTGTAAATATGGGGAAGGACTTCTCTATTCAATAAAACAAGCAGTTTCTGCTGAAACTAGTTTTGCTTGAGGATTAATTTGTGGTTCCAAGTGTCTTTCAGTGCTGAGAGCTGAAGAAGGTAGCTCTGGGCCAGATTGTAATGTTCACTCCTTGCNAGAAGCAGACATTCTGGCAAGCTGTAGGAATGTTAAAGGAGGGAAATCTAAACAGCAGTGAACCTAGGCACATTCTAGATATCAAGTACTAGGTAAAGAATGTTAATGTAGACAAACACTGTTTCCTAGGAGATAGGTTTGTATAAGCAACTTCTGTAAAAGAAATTTAACATGGTTCCCCTGTAGGGCTTTCCCCCCCCCAATTAATTTCACAAGACCCAGCTATGGTCCCACACCCTTGGGACTCTTGTCTCTTGTGTCTGGTTAAAGACTGGGCACAGTTCTTCAACTGGGGGTCACAAAAGCACGTATTCAAGGTGGAAATAATTCTGCTTAGTATCTCTTGGCTAGATTTAGACCTGACAGCCTTGCTGCCTGTTTCATGTCCATCAGTGACTTCTCCAGACACCATAGCTTGGACAGACCCTTCCCAGAGCTTCCTGTACAGTGCAGATCTTAAGGTTTATAGCTAATTCTTCAGAAGGGACATGGCAAGTCTAATGCAAAGCAGATATCCTTTGCATAAAGTTGCTGAAGGCACTGTTTTTCACTTGAAAAACTAAAGCACTGTAGATTACAATTAGTACAAACACAGCAAACTCCCTGACCACAACATCCCTTGGCCCTAATCTTTCACTAAAAAATCACCAACTTTGCATGAGTGTTTTGAAAGCATGCAAATTAGAGCTTATCTTCTCTGACATTCATCAGCTCGCTGCCACAATAGCATCATTGTTTCCTATCTCCTCCCCTTAGTAAGCAGCACCCTCCATTCCTCTCACTTCCTTTCTGGCCCAAACCTTTTCCATCTGAGAGGCTTTTTAAAGCTCTGCTTTGTCATCTAGTTTTGCTACTGCTGTGATCTAAATGCCAACCTCCTTCAGTCCTGGTTGTCTCAGTCTGTCAGCCAAGACCCTGTTTTTACTCAAAAGGCACCTTTTAAACTTGAGTGATGGACTTTCCTTCTACTCTTGTAGTCTTACAAACAAGGTGTATTCCCAACGGACAGAAACATTTAGGGTACAGCATTTTTCTTACTATAACTACACCGTAGCAACACAGCATCAGTCACATCATAAACAGTACTTTTCCCACCTCAGCACTATGATGCAGAACTCCTCCCTTCATAATACTGCGCAACCATCTCCGCATTGCCACAGTACGTAGGAACTAGCGCTAAGCCTGCAGTTAAGTTACTAAATTCCTAATCCCATGCTTTGTCCACTGAGTTTCTGTTCCAGAATTGAAAGTTGTGACAACAAATGAGGTAACCAAGGAAAAATAAAACTGGCTACAGTTGTCAGGATTATGAGTTCAATATAATTCTTCAGCTTGTTCATACTGGTCTCTGTTTGTTTCTAGTAAGGACTGATGACTCCAAAAGCCATAAGCTGTGTGTTAAGTTCTTGAGTGATGACAATTTCCTTTATAATGTTGTTGCCTAGTGTCTGAAATTATAGAGATAGGATTGTGTAGGCCTGCTACGAGCAGAGAGTGTCCTATTGCAAAGAGAAGGTTTGCACAAAGACTGAGGATAGAGTAAGAGGCTTTATGTCCAGATATAGACACTGATTTCCAAAAGCTCTTAGCATTGGCCAAACTCACAGCACAGTCAGAGGATGTAGTCAGGCTGACACAGATTACTTTGGAAAATTCTTCACCAGCATGGTTCAACATGCAGCCCAATGGCCAAATCTGGTCTGCAGGATCTTCTGTCTGGCCTGAACCACCTTTTCTATGGAAATTCCAAGGAGCAAGCTGCTGCCTCATCCCAAAGAGAAGGAAAGGAGAGAGGATGATTCTTGCCCATACTTCTGAGACATGAGCAAGAACAACACCCTGATACAGATGAGTTGTTGCTGTGCTTCTGTCTGAATGACTTTGTGAGTGCTTGGCTGTGTGAAAGAAAACATTTCTACATAGCCTGCTACCTTATCTCCTTGTTGGGCAGGTAAGAATAGAAGCACTCCTCCACCACTGCCACTCTCATTTGCTGCTTGTTTGGAGGGGGAAGGGGAGTAGTAGGGAGCAGGGGACAGTAGTGTTCCCCTGCAGCCTATTGCTCCACTCACCCTACCTCCCAAGCATGCTTCACTGTCCAAGTATGAATGTGTGAATGGTAGGAGGTATGAAAACACAGTCCTGAGCTGCTATTGTCATCTCAATGGCCTGTCCTTAAATTGCAATCCGACTCATGCAGCCTCTGGGGCTTGACTATCCTATTAATACACTTAATGTTGCCGTAGGTATCACTCACCGAGAAGGAATGTATGACAATACATTTCTTTGTATTTGTATTCTTTGTATTGCTGTCTCTCTTTTCTTTGGCCATCTGCATGTGATGCATGACTCAATTTCCCTACACAACTGCAGGAATTATGAGTTTCTTGTAATTATGGAAATAATTTCACTAAGTGTGAATTCTATATGCATACAAGGATATGTATGGGTTAATCTTGCAAGCTTTTTATTCAAGTGAGTACATTCAGAAGGTTCTGGGTCCTATCTTCCTTCAGTACAGTCAGCATAGTGCTGATGGGGACTGAAAAGAAGTTGCTGTCCTTGGAGTCAATAGCAAAGCTCTTTCACTAGTAGGAACAGGCACCATTCTGAGCAAATAAGATTAAAAGCCAATGGAAAGAATACAGTATCATCTTAATTTTAACATAATCTAAGTATAAATTACCAAAACTGAGAGCTCTCACTTAAATACAAGTTGAAGCAATTACTTTATCTTCAGGGAGACTCTAAGCAATTGAGATGTATGTAAATCTCAGCTGAAACTTCTGCTTGAAGAAAAGCGCTACTGGATGCATCCACGGTTTCAGTACATGCAGCCAGTTACAGTACAGAGGAAAGCTACATTAACTTTCAGTCAAGCTAAAGGGGTACCTCTCCTGATTTTGATAGATAGCAGTTAATTACATTTTTCCTCTTTGGAAGAAGTATACATTTCTTTCTTTTGTTAGCATGTCTGATAATGGCAGGGGATTTTTCTGAGGGTAGTCTTGGAACAAAACTGCAGCTCCAGGCACTCTGTAAGAAGCCAAATACAAGGGAAGGGTGGAGTGAAGTTGCTATTTGATAACAGGAATAGTCTACAAGAAAGTTTCCTTATCTCTCTTCAATATGTGTTTTTCAGAAAGTAACTGTGATGAAAAGGCAGGAGCTATTCTTCTCAGCTGTAAATTCTCTTCTGATAAGTCTTTTGGAAGAAATCACAATGCTGTCTTCATTCAAATCCTTCCTAAGATGCATTTCTTCCATAAAGTGTTTCTATGCTAATCCACTAGGCGTTGCTATTTACATCTTTAAAAGAAACAGAGTTCTTAACCTGGACTGATTGTAGATCAAGAATTACTAAAGGCATGCATGTCCCATAGAAAAGCGTAGTTCATGGAAAAAATCTATTGCCTCCTGGCAGTAGTTCTTTATATTGTGTTTTTATTTCTTATTGTTGATTGTAATCTCTGCAGGGAAAGGGCATTTGTCTTTATGCACCTTTAAGGCATCATACATGTCTGTAACTTTATGCAAATTAGTGAAGATCAAGACGGAAACAAGAAGTAATTTTACAATACAAATTAGCTTTGCCTTGAATAGCAGTCAAAGTCTACTCTGTCATCCCAGTGTAAATCCAGATTTGGTGCTGAAGTCAGTGGAATGGAATACGGTCATAGCTCTTGATACAAAGAAGACTGAAGGGGAGAGGAGGCCAGTGATGCTGCATCTAACAGATTAATTCCCATTATCTTAGACTATGCAAACAGTAAATAACCCTAGTCTTCTTTTCAGGACATGCTGACTCTATGCTGCCTTGTGCTATAGGCTGCTAATAAAACTCAGAAATGCACATCTGTTATTTAAGTGTATAAAGCAGTGGTTCCCAAACCAGGCACAATTATAACTAGTGAGGTCACAACAGTTTCAAATGAGGTCACAAGCTACAAGAAATTCAATCTGATCACATATTTATGCTAATATTTGGGCTGCATTAAATTCTTGCTCTACAATAGCAATTTCTTTCAGTGAAAAATTTGGGGAACTACTGTGTTTTTTCTGTGAAAGACTGGGTGGAGAAACTATTTCCTCTGAGTCATCAGTGGGAAAAGTCCATTATTACAGGGGTGAAACATGTGAACGTGACAGCTAGAATTGGAAAAATCCCTACGACTGTGAACATATTCAAATCTGTTGATACAGCATATTTCAAGCCCAAAGGTGTCAACACCATTGCTTTCCAAAATTGTAATTAATCTATATGTCCAAAATATTATGTTGCTATAATAATTATCACAAAGTTAATTATAGATCAATCCTTCACAACCAAAATACATTCACCACTAGGTAAAACATGCAGTTATTTATGCATGGTATACAAGAGCTGAGAAGAAAGAAATAAGATTATTACATCCATCATAAATGGCTGGACCCCCTTTTTTTTAGCAGTGTGTGCATATCTGTGCTGGAATCTGGCAAGGAAGCCCTGCCAGTAAAGGCAGGGGATGCTGTAGAGGCAGCAAGCTGGGAGCCGTGAAGGAAGGCAATACTTCCTGATACTTATTAGCAAACTCAGAGGAAGGAGAGCATCCTGTCTAGTCATGCTAAATCAGCTAGAGTGTCCCTGTTAACACAGCAAATCCCTTACCCGTCCTTGTTTAAGAAGAAGGATATTCAGATTTGCTTAGGAAAGAGAAGCCATGATTTTGTGCATAAGTGTGCAAAGTGCCCATTGAACTTCACTCTCCTATACTGTGACTTCCTAATTTGCTCAAGGGAGCTGTAAAATTAAGAACCTGAGGACTTACCTGCCTTTATTTTGTCTCCCTTTATCAAGCACACTTGGTCAGTTTTCACTTCTTTATGCTATGCCTCAACTTACATATATATTTGTGCCATGTCCCATTAAAATCCTCAGCTGAGAAATTTCGTCCTTTCAGCTGCACAACTACTGCATACCCTTTGTTAATTTGTGAATTTCAACTATGTTTAGTGTGACTAAATAGCAGAGTTTAAAAAACAATGGTCTGTCTGTGTACACAGAACTGCCATATCCCCTATGCCAAGGCAATTTGATTCTGACCTGGAAAGGGATATCAGAGTTCAGTCTCTTGTGCCCTAGTAGTCCTTCGCTTCTTGTCTAGAACTTGCCAGTTCCACAGGCAGTTTTTGTAATAATATTTTCAAGAACCAACCACTGTTAACCACATTGTCTATTAACTATTTATCAGAGGATTTGGTTGTCTTACAGCATTTAGACAAATTGACACAAATGGCAGCTTAAATGACAGATTTAAAGCTGTCATCCTCATGGGGCAACTCCACACCCAAGTTATTATCAGCAACATTAAATTGCAAAAACACTTGTAAAACCTTTAAGTAATATAAATTGAAATTGGTATATGCTGAAACCAATGTAAATAACAAGTCATAGAGACCAGAATACATTACAAAAACAACAAACAAGCAAACAAACAAAACCCCCAAAACCTTAGAAAGGAAAAACATACAAAGAAAAATGCTGATGTTGTTAGGCTAAATTCCCAGGCTACGTTTCATTACTATTACTGTTACCATTTATCAAGGACTTTCAAGCCAGTTCTGTTATTTCTCCCCTTTGTGTTTATAACTGTGACTGTTACATTCTTAACTCTCCTGTTCTTAGCTAAACTTGCTCTCTTGAAACTTTCTTAGTCCACATTATTTCTGGTCAGATTTGAATCAGCAAAGCAGAACATTTCCTGTCCTTGGGGGGATGAATCGATACTGGATATTAGGAGCCTGTGTCACCAGTAACAGGATGCAGACCAGGAAGCTATGCATTTTTTTTAACAGGAACTAGAACAAGAGTGGCAAAGTTTTGGCAGAATTAGAAAGAAATGTTTGTACTTGGAACAGAGTAATAACTGGAACTAAAACATTTTTTATATAACTAAAATAAGGCTGCCAGCAAACTAGTCTGGTCTATTTGGAAATCATCAGGGGCTTATGAGAAAAAGCTTAAGCTCAAAAACTAGGATTTGACTGAAAGCTCTAGCTGCCTAACTAACTGAAGCCATGTCTCTGGCATGCTGAAAAAGGCTGCTTTGGTGAATTGAGAGTACAAATGAGTTATGTCCTGGAGCAACAAGCTATTGACACCCTACTGACAAATGAATAATCTAAAGTTTGGAATCTAACAAAAATGGAGTTAGAATTAATATTGGTCAATAATATTAAAAATTGACTTAAATTCTCATGCTGGAACACAAGGCATGCTTCTTGGGGAACTAACAGTGCACATGAACCAAAATACAAATAGGAAGTAGCTCTGTGGTGTGGATCTAAAATACCAGGAGTAGCCACAAGTGTGGTGCCATCTAATGTATCATAGCTCTCTGAGCTGGTCAGCACTTCCTATCTGGACTAGCATGTT
>VYZV01031603.1:17664-29921 GCA_013401275.1 Pandion haliaetus | reverse complement strand
TACCTCTTCTAGCAGCTACCCAAGAGTCTCCCCACAATCCAAACCTGTGACAGAGCAAGCTTGGTTGTTGGAAATTTGCTAGATGAAATAGGAACGAGCGTTGAAAAAAGCTGACAGACCTTTTATTAGTCAGCTTTACAAGCTGGTCTTCCTGCTAATTATGGCTTTCTACTGAATGGAGTTTCTAACAGGGATAGGGGAGCATGGTCCTCTATTACCTGGCCAGAAAAACATAAAAAGCCTTACTTCTTCCATAGCCAGAAGGAACATATATTTAGCTTGAGGGATATGGAAACCATCTTTTTAAAGAAATAAATTCCACAGCCATTGCTGATTTGTGACCTTGAGATCTATAAAATCATGCAGTATCTTGCTTTATGACAGCTGCAGATATATTACAACTAACTTGGTAAGGGGAGCAGCCCTTATATTATAAGCTTTCAAAAGGGAGGAGATGAAAGTTGCTGGTGAAATTGATGCTGTAGGTGCAGCAACGAAGGACAAAGCATGGCAATCACACCTACCTTTTATACTTGTGGCTTTTAGGAACTGACAGGAAAGATTATTTTTGATTTATACCTATTTCTGAGATGCAAGACCTGATAATTAGCAGGTAGTTCACCCGTGTCATGCAACACCTATGTCAAAAGCCAACAGTTAAACTACAAGGCAGAATGAACTTGTGTATGGAGTCACTCCATGAGGACAGCTTTAAACCAAGCTGGAAAATTCTGGGGATGAGACAGTGTGTTTCCCGTAGCTGTTGAGTAGATCTCGTTTTCTTTTAACTAGAATAAACTCATGTATCTGAGGTCTCTTAAGGCCCTCTGGAATCATATTACAATGATCCCTATAATTTAATGCAGATAATCAATTCTTCTAATGCAGGTAAGAATCCTAGGTGAACCTTTTACTTCTATTTGCAAAATACTGCCCCAACAGAGGTTTTGAATTTCTTTCATGCTGCAGTCTTTCCCTGCTTCTACTTTTTAACTGCATGACAAGAACTAAGAAACAAAACTTCCATGAAGATACATAGAACCTTAATGACAGAAAAGCTAGCTAAGACTTAGTGTACTGAAAATTTTTCTAAGAATGGCAGCTCTCTCTGGGCAAGGAATTATAGAAAGAATTGTAAAGATGAGCTCATAGTTAGCCAATTACTAAAGATTAGCCCCAAAGTTTAAGNTAAAGATTAGCCCCAAAGTTTAAGGAAATTTGAACTCTACCGGCAGAGTATCACTGCAACTCTTTCTGCCATGATTCGGACTGTATGTAGAAATGGCAGCTTAGACCTATCTCTGTTAGTATCATACAACAAAGTAAGAAAGTACAAATCAGCTAAGTGGAAAAGGAACTGAGTTTTACCATCTTTTCCTGAATTGAAAGGTTCCCAAATTATCCCCAGAAAACCTTTGGAGAGATTTAAAGAAAAGCCACAAGGAAACTGTTACTGAGTCTTCAGTGCTGAGAAGTCAAAGAAGTCCAGCTGATGCAAACAAAGCATTCTTTACATGCTGACCAAAAGAGAGATTCAGCAGGTGGTCACATTGCTTAGGCTCTGTGAAAAGAAACTGAAAAGGCAGAACTACATCAAGCTGAATCTAACATGGATGTGACACAACTATTGCATTTTGCATTTGACATAATGGATATCTTCAGCCACAATGGCCAAATTCATAGCATTTTTGCTTTCCAAAGAGCATGAAGCACTGCCCTTACTTGGAAGGAAGTGGCAGCTGCCACAAGACTACAATATCATCTCAGGCTTGCTCGATATTAAGATCTTTTCTAAATTTACAAGGAAATAACTTGTTGGGTTAAAACATTTGTCAAGAAAAGATACATGCTTAATCATTTAGATTTGGATATTAGGAAAAATTTATTTACTGAAGACACTGGAACAGGCTGCCCAGGGAAGTGGTTGAGTCACCATCCCTGGAGGTATTCAAAAAGTGCGTAGACAAGGCACTTCAGNACCTAAATGATTCTATGATTCTATGATTTTGGATCTTCCATTAACTTTGCCCGTTCCCAGCTATATACCTGTCTCTTAGCTGTCCTAAGTGTCTTGCATCCTAAATTAATTATAACTGTTAAATGGAAGAGCTAAGATCACAAACATTATAATCTACCACTCTCTTAAGACCTTTGGCAAAAGGACTGGGCAGACTTTGGGGAAAGTAGCATCTTAAGCTGTTACAGTAAGATTCAGTAACACTCCAATACTGTCCCTGAATGTAATCTATGCAAGCCAACAAGTTCAGTGGGAAGCTGATAAGAAATGACTTAGGAAGAGGGTACCTTGTAAATCCTGCCCTTCTCCATAGTTTGAAAGAGGGAGGAAGGAGAGAGTAGCAGTCTTTTCTTTCAAATCACAGGAAGAACATTCATCCTTTTTATGCAAGGTCTCAGGGCATACAGAATCTATCTAGCATGTAGTAAACCAGACATCAACTTCCTCCTCTTCTGAGGTGATTCGAGCCTATGTCTGCTAGGAAAATGCCCCAAAGAGCAAGGCAAAGACTATCGTATGCTAAGCAAGGGGTGTATTTACTTGTTGAAGCTGATCCATTTTGCATGGAATACTATTCTCTAAAACCAGAGACAGTACAAGCAAGAGTGATCTATCTTATCTAACAGTTACAGCGCACACTGAACAGTCCCTGCTCTCATAAAGATATCACAATTTATATTGACTGCACTGGTGGCATCTGTGCCTTTACAGTTCTAGCTTCCATGGTCAGGCTTACGTTATCTGCTTGGCATTGTCGATCTATTTCTACGAACCAGGCATGCTCATGGGACAGTATAAATGACCAATGCTAGTTTTTAATCTTATCAATTAACTTACAGTGATACACATATGAGTTTAACATTGAGGTTTGCAGACTGAAGTCTTCTATTGATCTGCAGAAGGGAAAAACATGATTTTTTCCCTTATACTGTGTATATGCAGATACCACTCATTATCTGCAGAAACCAGGTCTTGAAGAGTTTACTTCCTTTTTCTGTTCAACTGAAATAATGGTGATCACAATGTTTCAATATGAAGTTGATTTTTACACTATACAAACTGTCCTGAGACCAACAATTGATCTGGCATGTGCCACCAAATACCTCACTTCTGGCAACTCAGATTTCTCAACTGGCACTAAAAGTTTTCAGAATAGTCTTCCTAACTAATCAGTTTTCATCCCTTGTCTAATTCTAATAATATAACTGTTACTGTCCAAAGCTAAGAGCAAAGAGCAATTAATCAAGTGACACTGAAAACAGCATGAAAAAAATTGCCATAAAATCCAGTGCTCGGAGACAGCAATGTCTCAGAGGGTGCTGCTTAGTATCAGATTGGTTTCTGGGGTAATACTACATTTTCTGTTTTGAAAGATTCCACATTAATTTTGATGCACTGTGCACTACTTCCAGAGAATGGAAAGATAATATTATGGGCCATCTTCTCCATTATGTGACCATTTCTGTAGTGATTTAAATCTGTATCAATTGCCATTTAGCATCTTGCAGATGTTTTCACAGGCAGAAATCAGTATGGAAGAAAAAAGGCAGGGGAAAAGCAGGCCTTGTATGTCTTATGACCTAGTTGTAATTCCATTTAAAATGTTAGAGAACTATTGCATAGAAAAAGGAAAGCCTTAAAAAAGGACAAGGGTTGTAAGTGGAATAAATATAGTTATGTGAGCCAGATCAAACCAATTC
Organism: Pandion haliaetus; assembly: GCA_013401275.1. NCBI lineage: Eukaryota > Metazoa > Chordata > Aves > Accipitriformes > Pandionidae > Pandion > Pandion haliaetus. The sequence continues at coordinate 26,204 of VYZV01031603.1, read as the reverse complement.
ATTTTCTGCTACCGGAAGTCTGATCAGAAAAAATGAAGCTAAAAGTCTGTTGATGCCCTTCAAGAAAACCAGCTTGAGGATGAAATTCATGCCTAAATGCAGAGAAGCAATCCTGAAAAGTCAAAGTTTGATTTATTATTCTCTGAAAGGCAGTGTAAAGCTTCTTACTAAAGATCTCAAAGTTACACAAAGGTGGTTTGTATGATTAAGGGCAATCATAGCTCCCAAGAGCTCTTAGAAGATATAGACACAGCTTGGGCTTGTTTCTTACTTACTGTAAATTTTATTTTTTTCATTCTGATTAGATGGAACTTCTTAAATTAATTTGTTCAACATTTGCATTACAAACAAACATGATCCAGCAGTAGTACAGGTGCAGATTTGCAGTATATGATATACACAAATTCTGCTCTCATCTGTGATAATGTCAAATCAAGGAAACAAGATTTGAGAAAGCTAACATGTAACACTGTTCAGTAAGCTGTAGTTGATCAAAAAATGTCAAAAAAGTGCCATTCTTTGGCTGTTCTGCTCCAGGGCAGAAAATCTGTAACACAGCTTGTAAGGTCTTAAAACATGCCCCTGAAATGAAAGGGAGAAGACAAGACCAAATTAAAGCAAATGTTCACTACTTTTCAGCAAACAATCTCTTTTAGGCTGCAAATATCAGATGAATTTAGGATTTCAGTTATTTATTTTAAGGAGATTAGTTTAGGTAGAAAGGTGGGTGGATTTGCTTATTTATGAGTACATAAAGTAGTTCTCTTGTGCTGTAAATCAGTGTAGCTCTAATGAAATTTGGGAAAAAGCATTTCTGACCCTTCAACATTATTTTAGTTGTGCCTAATCACAATGGCTTCAACTTTTAAATTAAAAATACATATGTACCTGCATATATATGCATATATAGATATAGATAGATATATATATATACTCAAAGGTTCTTTTCTCCTTATATTGCATCTTTGCTTGCTCACATTACCCACAGTATCAGAAGTCTCAACTCCGAACTTTCTGGGTCTTGGTAATTATTTCAATTTTTATTTTAATGTGGTGCTTCTGTTTTATTATGGTTTTCTAGAAATAAGTCATAATGAAATAACAAAAGTTGTGGATTGAGGAGAAGCTTGGGCTGTGGGCTTGCAGTGTCTGATGGAGTCCCAAACTTATACTTTGGCCAGGGTACGTTACTTTTGCAGACTGAGGACCCCACAAACCAGTACAGCTCCTCCCAAGCTTTTTCAAAGGAAGAGGAGGCTTAATGTAAATTGCAACAGAAGATAAAAGATACTTATTTTTGATTTACAATTTATTTAACAGTTTGAATATTAATTAACCTATTAACATGTTGAACAGTAAATTGCTACTACTGACATAATTAGCTTCTAGCAAAAAGTCTTTCCTAAAAAGTTAATCTCTGACTCTTTTGACAGATCCTAAGTATGTGTTACTGTTCACTGGAAAGATAAAAGACAATACAGAAACCAGAACGTTATGGGTTACAATGCACGCTGTCGTGGTTTAACCCCAGCCAGCAACTAAGCACCACGCAGCCGCTCACTCACTTTCCCCCCACACCCAGAGTGATGGGGGAGAAAATCGGGAAAAGAACTAAAACTCATGGGTTGAGATAAGAACGGTTTAATAGAACAGAAAAGAAGAAACTAATAATGATAATGATAACACTAATGAAATGACTACAGTAATAATAAAAGGACTGGAATATACAAGTGATGCACAATGCAATTGCTCATCACCCACCGATCGATGGACGCCCCCGTTAGTCCCCGAGTGGCGATCCCCCCCGGGTTCATAAATGTCACATGGTATGGAATACTCCGTTGGTCACTTTGGGTCAGCTGCCCTGACTGTGTTCCCTCCCAGCTTCTTGTGCCCCTCCAGCTTTCTTGCTGGCTGGGCATCAGAAGCCAAAAAGCCTTGACTTTAGACTAAACATTACTTAGCAACAACTGAAAACATCAGTGTGTTATCAACATTCTTCTCATACCTAGCTCAAAAACATAGCACTATACCAGCTACTAGGAAAACAATTAAATCTATCCCAGCTGAAACCAGGACACATGCTTATTTTGAAATTACTTTCTTTAATCCTCTAACGTAAAGCATATTGTACTCGTGTTGATTTAACATGAAAAAAAAAAGAGGCTGTTTGTAGACTGTATTAGGTTATCAACCACAAGTAACATGTCTTTTCTAGAGAAGAATGCTGTGTAAACTAACACGTGAACATTCAGCTCAATCCTGAAAATTTTTGTAAATGCAGCAATATTATCACGACTGTATTATATTCTTAACAAGCTCTATAATTGAGAATAAAGTAATGTCATAACAATAGGATACTTACATTAGCATATGCATAGACACACAAACTTCCTCATAAACTTCACTGGCGGAACAAGTTCCTACAGGTTTCCTACAATACAGACTCTTCTGAGGCTTTAACCTCTGGGTTGAAATACAACAACTAATGAACAATGAAGTGTTATATTGTGTAAGTTTAGGGAGTAAAGAATCTGTAGCAAACTGCAGTTGAAGAGGAATTTTGGTAGACAAAATTTGTAGCCATTTGTTTCACCATTCAAACCACTTCATACAGAACTTGGATTTCTAGAAGAGATTTTTCCATTCAAGTTCACATCCAGGCCTCCTTTAATTTGACATTTGCCAGCATGATAGCACAAAGTTATGTTGTAGGTGCAAGAAAAGTCTGACTTTTTTAGCCACTGAGTCGTATCAGAGTTAATTCTAGAAGGTGTGCAATTGATGAATAGGTAAAGTATTATCATAACTATTACAAAATTCAGGTCCCAAGATCCCTCCTATAAATTGTGAGGTGCTTGAGAAAAAAAAAAATTTCTATTGCCACTTAAACGGTAAAGGGCATAAAAGCTCCCAAATGTTTGCAGTAGATGCTGTGATTAAACATGGAGACGAGAAAACTGCATTAATAACAATGAAGATAGCAGACTAAATATGAAGGGCTTTTATGGTGTAAGAATATGTTTGCATGAAAAATGCTCTGATTTAATTTGCAGAAGGACATTTTAACCTCATTCTAAGTTACGTCAACTTAATTAGAGATTGTAGACAGAAGTAGGTACTTAAAAATTATGTAATTTTAATTGACAAATCTTCTTTCTGAAGTATTGCTCCCACACTGCTAGAATGCTGGTTGCTATCAAAGACAGTAATTTTCACTATTAATTTAATATATATGTCAATAATTTAATCTCAAAATTTTGGTCAAAAAATAAGGGACACAAGATCTGTTAGCATGAATTTTTTTCAAGCATGCTCAAATCACTCTCCAACAGCAGCTATTCAACAAAGTAGCACTGTTGAACTCAGTGAGCTAAATTCTCAATAATGTTAGCTGCCTTATTCTAGAAGAATCCCCTGCCTTATTTATTTCTGGAATAATTCCAGTTTTTACACAACTGGCTTTGGTGTGATAATGATAATCACATTCAACTTTATCTGTAAGACTCTAAAATACGCTTTCTACCCTACATATGGCTGGTAAAGCCTTAGTTCATGTATATGCTTCAGCAGTGAACCTTAGGAAACATGGGCCAGCTGAAGGGAGTCCAAAGAAGAAAAGGGACTGACTGGCAATTAGGAAACATGACCTATAAAAAACAACTGAAAAAACAGGTGTTATGTGAAGGAAGAAAAGAATTCTGAGGAGTGAAAAAATAATGATTTTTCAATATTTAGCAGATTGATGCCAAAAGGAAAAAAAAAATATCTGATTGCTATGTCCAGTATGCAACTAATTAATATGCTTAAACTGAAGTAAGTGACATTTAAGGTAAATGTTGTTGATTTTTTTCTTATGATAAAGTAATCCAGTATTTTAAATAAACTGCTATGATGATACCGCAATCTTAATTGCATTAAAAAAATTACATGCCAAAAATTATATATGTATAACTGATTTTGCCTTTGGGCCATGGAATAAGACAACCTTACCTCTTATGACTCTGTAGATTTTTTATTTTCTCTTGATTCTTGGCTATCAAGATATTTACAATAAACTTAGCTCCTTCTGTAAAGGCTCCAAGATCAGGCCCTAAATCTGTCATGCTGTTGATAATCATGGTGATCAGAAGTATAACACTTGCAAAACTGGAATGTGAAATCCCTTACCTCACAAAATGTCAGTGAAAATCTTCTTAAAAATGACCTTGTGATATGATCCTGACAAATCCCAGCTGTATCTGAAATGGAAAGGTGATTTGATAGTGAACTTTATTTTAGGGTGGCGACTTCCTGCTGTCTTTAACAAAAACAAAGTGCATGATGTAGCCAAAACGCCATAAAGTCCTACAAGGCCAAAACCACAGTTGTATTTAATTTACTATTGTTTGTTTCTGATATGTTTTAGTTTACTGCTTTGTGGTTTCTGAATGCTGAAATTCATAAATCGTGGCAAGGTCAGCTTCATTCTCTTAAGTGTACAAATAATCTGTATAATGTAGTTCTTGTTAGACTATCCACACCCAAAGAGAAAATCATCTTTCACTAAATTATTTTTCTTTTAGAACAAAATCCATTTGAGTGCACACTAAGTACATGTACCTCTTCTGATAAATTATCTGAGCCTAGATTAACTCTGGCAGCTGAACTCTGCACATGCAAAAATGTTGTATTTTGAGAACTAAAAGGACATCACAGCATTCTAGATAATCCAATAGGTTTTTTTCTTTTTCCCCAACTAGCTTTCTTCTGTTTTCCCCACTTTTACACTAGCATTCATTTTGATTGAAAAATGGTTTAAAAAGTAGTATAAAAAATACAGTGGCTTTGGACTGAACACATTAATAAAAATTTACAGATCTGGTTACCTTTACTGAACCATTGCTGCACAGGTGCTACAAGGGACTGGCCATGTGTAACTAAGAACTGCTTCAGAGAGGGACAAAGCCTCCCTGCTGCTTTAACCTGTTCTTAGGTTGCTGGCTCAGCCTCAGTGCTGGAGATGTGGCAGGACCACTTCTTCCTCCACTGACCCCTGACTTTTTTGTAGTTATTACTACAGTTCTTGTCTGAGTCTCTTGTAAACTGAGGCTGGGGTAAAAGTTGTGGATCAGGTACCTGTCCTGCAGCTGTCCCTCGTCAGCATTCATGTATCAGCAGAGAAGAGAATCTGCTTCTTATTTCTGTTACTGCCAGAGATTGCATGCAAATGACACCACTAAATCTGCAAAGACTGACTTCCTAGGTAGCACTGATTTCCTTGCAATTCAAGATCCTCCCTCCAAGTTTCTCATTAGTTTATATACCTTTCTTTTGACCCCTGAGGCTACTATTACATGCTCCCTGCAGGAATGGGGAATTCCTTCTGTCCATTATTTACAGCCTGCTAAGCCTTATAGTTCATCAAATAAATTTTTCCTGAACTGGCTCCCTATCTTGCTCCTCCCATAGTCACTTGTGTGAAAAAAAATAGGCCAGAGATGCTATAAAACATCGTCAAAAGGGAACTGGCTACGCAGATGGTGGTTTTACACAAACACTGTACCAGCGTAAATGACAAACATGGAGGCCAAGGCAACTGCCAGTCCCATCTACCATGAATTTATCACAAAGAAGAGATAACAATGTTAGCCTCTCTCCCCTCAGCAGTGGTAGATATGGTAATCCAAGGGACTGATTGGATCAATAGATCCCACAAAGATCACACAGCTCCCCTCTTCCCTGTAGCCCTTAGGCTAGGTTTGGTGCTCTACCACCCAACTTACTAGGAATGGATTTACTACCATCTTTTCCATTTAATTCCTTATATACATCTCCTTGATTGTCAATTACTTCCACAATAAAAAAAAAAAAGGAAAAAAATTTAAAAATTTAATAGAACTCTATATCTGGGTTTTACATCTTTCCCCTCACTAGTTTCTAGAACTAATTTCAGCTAACTCTTGTTTCAGCTAACCATCTTTCTAGAATACATCTCTACTTACAAAATAGAACTGCTCAGAAGAGAAGTGAGAGTCCTAATCTTTGCAAAGAAAAAATATTTGCTGCTTAGTCATCCTACCACATTTACTGTTGTTCATGACTCTGGCATGACACACAGTGCCCTGTTACATTCTTAGTGGGCTAGAAACTAAATGCAAGCATCAAAAATACTGCCCCTATCTCTAAGGATTTGCAGTTTAAACCATTATGGCATGATAAAGCAACAGCTGGAGATAATTTTTTCCATCTCTACTTGTTTAGAAAGTGAATGTTTATTGTCTGCAAAGCACTTAGAATAAAATAAATGCAATATAAATGACAATGAAAAGGAATTGTCTCCCCTAAATTGTTCTATAGAATTTTTCTTCCTAAAGTACTGAAGCAAAAATATATCTGTAACCATGGAGATTATACCAGGCAACATGCATAATAATTCAAAATGTGGCACCAGACAAATGTTCTTTGTCATGACTGGATTACTACAAAGAGGTCGGTTTCCCCTAAACAATTTGCAGAAGCAGGATAGATGTGGTTAATTTCTCAACCCTCTTTTTTGCAAGGGGGAAGGGGAATTGTCAGCACTGTGGTATGGGCAGCAGACTGATAATTGTGTTCTGTTTGAAAAGACCCAGCTTCCCAGGTTCTTGGTAGTTTCAGCTCATAGATATGATTTGCTGAAAATATTTATCTTCTGTGAATAGTCACATCAGAGCAACTGGTCCCACCACATTGCCAGCATGACATAAAAGATGGCCATGGAGACATGTAGTTACAGAATAAACAGGAAACAGTTCTAATTAATGTTTACTTGTTTGGTTTTGGGGGGTTTTTTTAGGACTATATACAAATGCACAAGATCTGTCTTAAATACAATTCATGCATAGTCCTAGAAATACCAAGATTTGGGTAAATTGAGTGTTAGCTATAAAACAACATTCCTTCATATTTGGCAATACTTCTTTCTCTGATTATTCCTTCTCTGCATGGATGGCATCAAACAGTAAATAGCTCAGTCTGCCAGGTTCTAATGGAGGATGAATATTGATGCAATTCTTAATCTGATACAATCTATAACACAGAGAGGAAGAATTACTGCAATCGGGACCTTTCCTAATAAACAACCCCGAAAAGAGAAAGTCACTTTTCTACCCAAGGCATTAACTGTTTTGCAGTTGCTTGAGTTAGGAGGAGAAACTGATGATGATGCAAGGATTATGTCAATCCTGTTTACTTACAATGTAGAAAACTTGGTTTCCTTCAAGACGGAAGAAATTCAGAAGATATTTCCTTTTTATGCAGTCCTGAAGTACTCAGCTGTTTCTCAGAGCTACACACCTACTTTTTTCTGCCTCTGTAACTTCTTTTTTCCAATTCCTGGCATTTTTTGCCAACCCTGAAATTACAGATTATAGTAAATCTCTTTCGAATTCCTCCTCCTCATTTTGTTTTGGCAATAGGCCATTGTTTCACCTATCACTTTTATGAAGCTGAATTGCTTCTTTTTTTCTTTTTCCCATTTATTTTAAGTGACAGGCCTTTTTTATGCTCTCCAACTTCACAATACAATTTTACCCAGCCACCAATGGATAGAGGTAGAAGGTAATTCTTTCCCTTTCTCTTCTGTGAGAGACTACAAAGAGGCCCAGTGTGAAAGCAGGAGTTAACACAGCTACTTAACCTATTACTTCTGTCCCAGAGGATCTGAACCTCCAGAGATCACTGGTAACAATGACTTCTATCGTTTCCCAAAGCGGGTGTTATCATGCAAAGCACTGTTTTTCTAGAAGGAAGAATTTCACAGAACATATTCACTCTAACTTCAGTTTGTGGAATTTAAATAGGTCAACATTTAAATCCAGAAAAATTAACCAAATTAAAGCAGAGAGAAAAGATATGTTTTGCTTCATAACTGGCAAGACACCTATGCCTGACTCTGTGATTAGTAACATTAGAATTGGCCAGAGAGAATTTGCATCTGGGGATTGATAAAGATTTAAAGAAAGAATTGCAGTAAATATAGCAAAAGTCATTCTTTTTTCCTGAGCAGTTAAAACTGCTCTGTGCTGCACACACACGACAGCATTGCAGCACAATGATTTCATAAAATAAAACAGCACCCTCAACACTTACAAGAACCAAGGACATTTCCATTCCCTTGCCTTCTGATCTCTTATCAATTTTTGCATCCATCAGTAGAACGTGCACTAAAGCATGTGACGTACTTAAGACAGAGCCCGTCCTAACTTCCTTTGGGTCAAAACAGAGCCTGTAGGGTTTATGGGCTCAGCCTCCCAGCCGGGCTCCCTACAGGACTCTGGGGGGATCCAACCCCACAGCAGCTCCCCACAGCCCCCTTTCCCTCACACACAGAAGCGGCCCTACGGTGGGCAGCCCCTTCCTGTTGCTCTTTGGCTGCTCCCTTAGCAGGGCCGAACCCCTCTCAGCAGCCCGAAAACATCTCCACAGACCCCGCCAACAACCGCCGTGCCCGGGACCAGCCCCCACTGGGAACCACAGCCCCCACAGCCCCTCCCGCCTCAGCGCCGACCACCACCACC
>VYZV01031603.1:0-17270 GCA_013401275.1 Pandion haliaetus | reverse complement strand
GGCCTGAGCGGGCCCGGGCTCGCCGGCCGTGGGATGTGGCTGAGTCCCCTCGTTGCCGTTCCCCCTCGTCCTGTGGCGAGGGCGGGGAGGTGTCAGCCGGGGGTGCGGGGCAACCTCCTTCCTCCCGGGTGTGTGGGGCGAGGAGAGCCCGGCGGCTTCTCCTGCCCTGGACGCGGTTCCTCGGCCGTGGGAAAGCTTTGGGGGTGTGGGTGAGGAGGGAGGTGGGGGAAGCAGTGCCTCGCGTGTAGCCTGTGTCTCTCGGGCCTGCGTGGGAGCCGGAGTGAGAGATGAGCTCCGCTGTAGCCCCTCTGCCGTGGTTCTGGCTACCTCTGCTGCGTCCCGGTGGCTTTGGGGCTGAGGTGGGGTTATCGGAGCTGGGTGGTTGCTGCGGCTTGTATCCACAAGTGGGGTTCGGGGGAGGGGAAGGGTGAGGAGGAGCTGGCCTTGAGTGTTAGTTTCTCTGGTGAATTCCTGCTGTGCGGGCTTCTCTGCCTTCCTGTGTCTGCCCTGGGATAAGTGGTAAGGTTTCATCTCTGCGAGCTAAACGGGAGGGTTTGAGGTGCTACTGGTCTCAGTTGAACCAGAAGTTTCTGAGGGATCTTGTTTTATGTGGCCAGGTTCTGTCTGTGCTGCTCTTTATTCTCCCTACAGCCTTACCAGTGTATATCTTGTAGGAGGAGAAAGGTGGTGCCTGAGTGACCTTACCTGGAGAAGGGCAGGGAGAGGGGTGGTGAGACAGAGCAGCCCAGTCATGCTTCCTGAACAGCCGGTGAAGGCCTAACTTGGTCTTTCTGCTGGAGTCCTGCTGAATCAATTCAGATGCTAGAACAGGAGACTTAATCTTGACTACCCCAGGTGTTTTTATGGGGGAAAGGATGCAGGGAGACTGTACCTGCACTAGGACAAGCCTTAACTTTTCAGAGCTTAGGTCTGCAGTCTGGGTAGCTTTTTGTTTGTTGAACTGTCCAAACATTACTTCCATCATTTCTGAGATCCTTGTTTCTCTTGTGAGGGGGAGGGAAGTGCCTTTCTGTTCAGGGGTATCTTCAGAGCCATGGTTTTTAGGAAAAGCTGTCTTTTTTTTTAAGATGCCTTAAACTGTCCCCACACCCCCTGCCGCAAACTGAAGTTATCAAAGCTGAGAGAAGGAACTAACAACTGGGAACCAGACTTGTGGTTCTTGCAAGTGATTTGCTTGAAGGCTGAAAATAACTTTATTGTAGAGAATTTAATAGCAACAGCTCAATCTTACTTGGTAATAGCATCTTTACAGCTTATTCAGTTATAGCAGACTTGTTAACATTTTTATCTACAGCTTTAATCACTTCTGGCTCCTGTATACTGAACTTAGATTTTTGCTTATGATCAGATGATATCAATTTACCATGGTAAATGTTTTTGCATTTGCTTCCTGTATTAAATAATTTATTTAAGAAATGGAGAAGCTTTCAGACTACTCCTGTGAATAGGTTTCCTATATTAGTGTTTTAGTAGTAAATTGTTTGTTGTACACCTCTTTTGGAGTAGGCCAACTTGATTCTGTTTTGCATGCCTGGAGAAAAGTGAAGCTGACCTATTTTCACTGGGGCTATGTATATGCTGCAGAGGAATGTCTAGTTTAAAGATTTAGCTGGAATGCTTTACAAAAACTCTTAACTGAAAGCTTAATTTGACCAGACAATACCCTTTGTTGGTCACCCTTTAAAACTCTCAAACTTGTCTCTAATTGTCAGTGCAGTGGTACTGGATATCTGGATAGAAGAACGGTTGAGACATTTTGATCAAATCTGGGCAGTAATGATGGGACACTGCCTAGACAACTCAGATGTGTATGCTGAAATCCTATAGGTTCTGTGATCTAATGCTGCTTTCAGGCTTTATGTTTTTTCAGCTGCAACTTAACTAATTAAGCACCAACTGTTATTTGACAAAATGCTGGAAAAAATGGCTTGCTTCTGGGGAAGTGCTGGGGTCCGGGCTTCACAAGCAACAGAACTGTCCTGTGAACAGAGCAGAAGTGGCCAAGTGATGTAGCACAACAAGCTGTAACATCATGATCTGTGAAGCAGATTCATAGTTTGTTCTTGTCCTGTTGCTTTGTAAACTGTTTACTTTCCATGCAGTGGATACTGGCACTTTAACTTGATCATTTCTTATGAACTAGATTCAAACTCCATGTGATTAAGTGACTTGCTTTCTATTACANCAGCAGAGGTACTGAAGGAGTCTGTTTCTCCAGACAGCTGGGCAGTAAGTGCTCATGGGAATGCATGTGTGTAGTGGTATTAAGACAAACAGTGCCTAAAGTCAGTAGGTGTCTTGTGCCTGGAGCAAACAACTCAGGATGGGAGTAGTGGTCTCTGGGTGTTGAGCGAAAGGCAGTGGCTGGGGAGGCCATAGAAGTAGATAAATGTGGGTGCTTGCTGCTTTTCATACCCTGTGTGCCTGACTTCAAGTAACTTTTGCATGATTGACTTATGAAAGGTGCTGATCCTGATTATCAGACAGGTTAGTAACTACATTCTCAAACTCTTTGTTTTGACTTGGAAGTACTATCCTGCTGATAAAAACCTTCAGTTCTTTAGGTTTTCTCTCTTCATCCACCTTCCACCCCTATGTCTCTGGTAACTGTTGAGCAGTGGTGATAAGGCTCCATTGCTTGTTACCTGCTACTGTGTGGAGTGGCAAGGTCAGAAACAGGCTTGGCTGTTTCTCCTAGTGGTAATAATCAATTTTGTTGCTTTTGTTCTATGATACAATTGATACTTGCCTCTTGATAAGAGGCTATGGAGCAGATATTTTAAAAGTACTTGTTAATAGCTGCCAAAGAGCAATCATTTTGTTGGTAGCTCCTTTTAGCCCTTTAAACAGGACTAAACAACTTTCATCCGTGCCTGCCCCAGAAATATCAAGTTGTCTCATCACTTAAGCAAGATAAGTCTATATAACTCATGCTTTGTCTCTTCATGTTCTTCCAAATACTGCTTTAATAGTAATATTAGAGGATCTGTTTTGTCTCTTGTGCTTGAGATGTGCAAATGTGGTTTTCAAGACCTGTCAAAATGAGAGTCATGAAATCATGTAATATGAGAATGTTATTTAGGCTGCTGCATAAGTAGCTAATTGAATCTTTATGGTGACAAAGTGCTTGCTTAGAACAGTCACTTTCAACTGTTTTATATGAGACCGTGAGCCTACAGCCTTCCTAATGCTTGCCAAAGTGGCTGAGAAAGGAGCAAATAATGGTTGATTACAGGAATGATATTTAATGGAAATGCAGTCCTGTCTAGGAATCTTTGCAGAATCACAAGTCAAAGACCAAAAAATCAGTCCTGGATTGTAAGCAGTTGTTAAAGCCTTAATCCTGTCAATTGTTACTTTGTGAATTAGTGTTGCTGTCAGTTGATGTGATTAGTATAAAATATTTCAGGCCACTAGAAGTGCAACAAAACTGGAGTTTTTAATATGTTCCTCTTAAATTGGGAATGTGGCAGAACTAACCTGAAGTCCAAGTGTAGAACTGGGAAGCTGAGAACATGTGGAGTTATGCAGGTGCTGTGATTTCTCTGGTTTCTAACTTTCTGTATGTGTCCTTACTTATAGTGAAAAAGGTCATTCTTCAGAAGAGTACTGGAGTCCTAGACTTAGCCCCAGCTTTGGGCATGGTTTTGTTCATATAGATGTACATGTTAAAAGAATGTTTCTAACTGAGGTTTAACATTGAAAACAAGTTTTTTGCAAGTTTTGTAAGCAAGTGGCTTAAATCACAGGTTTAACAAAAAAAAAATCCCACCTTATGGATAAGACTATTATAGAGTACTGCATTACAGGATTATATGCAAAACATGACAAAGCACTTTAAAAGTTTAATTGCAGGAGCTACCTGAACTCTTGACTTCATGCTGCAGAACACTAACTAAAGTAGCTTTTTCTAAAGGAGTTTGTAACATTAGTGCTACCCTGCTCAGCAGGGCAGTGTCCCAGGCACCACTCTAAAGCAGACATTTAACAAGTGAAGTGTTTTTTAGATCAAGCTGCATGCCAGTTGCCTCAGCTTTCCAGAAAAGGGGTGATTTTGCTAATTGGGGAAGCTGCTCACTGATTAGAATGAACTAACTCTAAAGCATGTAGTGATCTCTCCATTAAACTGCTGCTGCAGTAAAAAACTCCTCCCCATGATGGTACTCTTCTGCTATTTAGTGTTCTTGGCATACTGTGAGATCCCATTTTGGGTGGGTAAGGAATTCTCATTAATGTAGTCACCAAGAAGTCTCACTGACTGAATTCTATGGCAGCCTTCTGCTTTTATCTACCATATCATGAAATAGGCTAGCCAAACAATTTAAGGAAATGGTCTTTCAAAAGACAGAAATATGTGCTTTAACTGGTGCTATTTCTCATTCTACTTTCTCATTTTCAAAACATGTTTTAGGAAGCAATTTAATTTTTTAAACAATTCTGCAAGATCATTAAGAATTTATGTTCAAGTTTTGTCTTGTAAACTAAAATCAAGGTAGGCTTTATGGGTTTAATCTGTTCTGAAGCTATAATGGAAAGAAACTAATTAAATATTAGACATAAGTAGGCTGATCAGTGGTGATACTGTACATCTTTATCTTCATTTAGTTTGTAAAACAAGGATCAGCCAGTAATCTTGTCCAATGTACCCCTTTCCTTAAGTATTCACAACTGTCTTCTAATAGTAGCTGTGATCTGATGAGCATGCCTCCTATTATAGTCTTGTAAATAAATATTAGTTAAGGTTTCTAATTAAGTGCTAGTCATGAAGGACTTGCTGTAATTTTTTTTTAGCTCTGTTGTCCTACTTGTGCAAGTTGTCAAATAGGCCTTTCACTTCCAAAGACTTCCCCCCCCCCCCCCCCCCCAAGATTTGTAGCAACTGTATTGCTGTGGCACAGACTTGAATTGTAGAGTTGCTGAGGCTGGAAGACGCTTCTGGAGACTGTCTAGTCCAGCCCTTTTGCTGACTCTGCTAATCCTGACCCATAAACTGGCTCATCATCCATCCCTAGGTAGAGGTTCATGCACACCTGCTTTTCTCATGGGAAGGGCAACTCTCCTGCTTTGCCTTCCTGGCCTGTCTGTCCTAAAGAGCCTGTAGCCATCTACTGTAGCACTCTTAACTGTGAGAGCTATCCCAGTTCACCTCTGTGATCCCAGTGAGGTTATGACCCCTGCAGCTACACACAGGCCCCCAGCATCTCCTGTTTGTTCCACATGCTGCATGCATTAGTGTACAGAAGCACTGTGTTGTGCTTATTTCCCAGGAAAGGCATGAGAGCTATGAGAAGCTGGCTGTGTATCAGAGTAGTAGTTTTTTATTCTGTAATGTGCTCTGTGTAGGGAGGAAAGGTCTCAAAGAGCACACAAGGATAAATGTATACTTTATATTCTGCATTGGTTCTGTATTTTCTTGTGACCTGTCACTTGGTAGGTCATAAAGGGAAGTGTCCTGAACTAAATGTGTCCTAATCTCCCTGCATTGAAGTCAAGTGGTTCTGAATTAAGTCTGCCACCCAAAACCAGAGTTATCAACAAGTGTGTTATATTGTGCCACTCTTCCTTTCACAGTGCTCTGGAGGCTCTGTGGTTGGAGAATGTGTTTGGCTGTAAATGCTTTTATAGTGGTTGGCAGAGCGTTCTCTTCAAGGGAGACCAAGGATAACACTTCTCCCATAAGGGAAACTCTCCACAGCTCTTTAGTTTTATTAACTTTGCACTTACAGTAGGGATACTGAAATTGCATGTGACCCCTGTACTGGTGTAATAATCCAGTTTCCATTTAAAAATAGAAATACTGCTTTTGGCTTTGATATAAAGTATATGAATACAGTAAATTAGAAAACTACATGCCTCTTACTGAAAACATCTGTTCTTAGTCCAGTAGAAAGGTAGCTGCTTGTATGTGCAGGATATCTTGGTATGGTATTCACCCTTCCTGATTAGGGAAACTGGAGTGAAGAAATCTGTTTAAAGGTGGCTTAATGCAGCAGCTGAATTGTGGATAACTAGTAATTATCTGAAGTACTAAATGTCACTATTGCTGCTTTGTGTGATGCAAATGCACTGATTGAAAGATGGGGAAAAGGTTCAGTGCTTGGCACTTGTGTGGTGTGCCTGATTGAGGGAGCTTAGTGGCTCATGGTATACATCTGTGGACCCTTCAGTTAAGTGCTTAAAATAGTGGAAGTACATTCAGTGGCTACAGGGAGATGATTCCCCAGTGCCCCTGAGGAGGTGGGACTCTATGGTTAAGAGTAAACTCAAAGTAGGGATTTATTACTTGTCTACTTCCATCAAATGTGAGCACAACAGGGGCTTACGTTTCCTCAAATGGAGATGTGAACATGAGACATAACTTCAGTTTAGGAGCAAGGAATGCAGTTGTATGGGCAGAGACAGTTGCTTCTGCTGGTAGTACCTAAGCCAAACCAAATAGTGTTTGGTCTTCTAATTTTATCACAGGCATCCAGTTCACTGGGGAAACTGGAGACAGTATGATCTAGTGAGATCCATCTTCTGGGGGAGCAGTGGTAGCAGCTTGTGGCCTGTCTGTCTGCAGTGTCTTGTGCCATATTTGCAAGACCTTTGGGCTAGATCTTACAGCTCAAGGATTGGGGAAGGATGAGGGGAGGAGACTTGGCTGGGTAACATTTTGTGAGAGCTGAAGAATTAAATCCTGCAACTCTGTAGCATGCTTATGGCTGAATTGGTATTTGTTAAAATTTGCTAGATCAATTTTAGTGGCATCTTCCTTGTGGATTATACAGCTGCAGGTTATTCACTGAAGTAACTGAAACCATGTGGTAACCTTGTACTGCTGAAGGATTTGAATCTTAGGTTTTGAGCTCTAGTGTGCCACTTAAAACATTGCCTAAGCTGAGATATTTGACTTGTATTATACTCCCAGAGATCAGATAAAAAATCAGTATTGGATTAACCATCTGAAGCATGTTCTTATCTCTTAGCAGTGGATTGGTGTATGCTGTGTGTCACAGACAAGCATGCTTCTGCATGGATGAGCTTTCAAAAGAAGCATAATTGAAATACACTTTGCAAGTCAATGGGAGTGAAGCTGTTGTACAACTCTGTTGCCTGAGTGTCATTTTTCTGGTATGAGCCTAATTGACTAGTGTGAGAAATGGTGTCATAATTTACCCTAAGTAATTAGGCAACTAGACAGTTACACCATAGTGACAAAGTCTTAACATAGTAATACTGATTAATGCTATTAACACAGTCTTTGTGCCTGTAGAAGACTTCTACTAGGTTTCCTAGCAAGTTCTTTCTAGGTTAGAGCAGTGTGGTAGATCCTTCTTTTCTGTAGTCTGTCTGCAGTGTGTTTTCTGGGCATTAATACTAGACCTGGAGGCTTTCTGAAAATACTTGGAGAGCTCTGGCTAGGTATCTCCCTACAGAAAAAGTGGTTTTAGCTGTAATGGCACTAGTGTCTTATGACTGCCACTTCAGGTAATGCTGTCTCGTTGAAATAAGGAATATATTCTGCTTGGTGCTATGTACAGTCTGCTAGTTGATCTGCAGTGAATAATACAGAAAATGGAATCATGGTTTCTTGTTTTTTTTCCCCCCATAAAACAGTATATAACTATGATGCTTCTGTGTGCTATCTGTGAAACAGTGAGGCAGTTTTAATAACTGTATTGCATTGACCTGTAACTACCTTTAAATACTAAATCTTTTGTGCTAGAGTTTAGGGGGACTGTGATGCACTGGGACCTTCCTGGAGGTACCTCGCCTCTCAGGAGAAACTTCATTTTAGGGTGGTGTTGCATGCCCCCACTGTGGGGGTGAGTAATGCTTGTGAGCCTGATGCACCTGCTGTCTTGTCTGGTGAAGAGAAGTGACCCTACTAGTTAGGGAAGGGAAGCAGCATGTTTTGTGCTTATCTAGTTCATCACTGTTGACATGGGTACAGATACCTGTGTGACAGGATGCTACAATAACATGGCAGAGCTGGTGGGTTGTACCCAATGAAGCAAGCAGTATGCAAGGCTACTGATGGAATCTAAAAGGACAGGTATAATATTAAAACTGCAGTTCTACCATACTGTTAATATCAAAGGTGCACACCAACTGTAGAAAACAATGTCAAAAGCCTTTGAAGACCAGAACAGGTAAGAAACATACTAAACATGGCCCCAGTTGCTACACAGCTTCTGTGGACTTAAAAGGACACTTTCACTTTGATTAGTTCAGAGTGCAAAAGTGAATGGATTAACCCAACTCTGAAAGGCACTAGACACTACTTTAAGTTGTTTTCCAAAGGTTCTCAAGTGTGGTAGCCTCTTAATCCTCAAAGACCCCTGTTGTGCAAGTTCCTTACTGTTCTCATTGACAGTGTTGCGGGGACCAGACTGCTCGGGTACTTATCAGGAGGGGTAATTGTAGATATCTCTGCCTTGTTGCTCTTGTCTCTTCCTTGTGTGTTCATCAGTGTCATTGGAGCTGTCGCGGTATCAGAGACAGAGTTTCAAGCTTCCAAATAGTGATGATGTACTGAAGGTGCAGAGGCAGTATCATGTTAGGTCTCTCTGTGCCTTGGTAGAGTCGTGAGTTGCACTTTCTGACATTGTAGCAGCATGAATGCAAGCTGAGCAATGTTACAGTTGAGTTGTTAACACAGATTTTCATGGTACTCTCCCTAGAAAAGTTGATGCACGTAGGAGTATTGGCAGTTTTCCCACCATGCCATTGTCTCTTTTTTCTGATCCCTATTAGGATCTATAGGGAATCCTGTAGGGAAAACTGCCAGTTTATCTTGTTCTTCCATGAAGAAGTCCGGGTAGAGATGACTTACCTAATGACTGTAGGGGTAGAGCACTCTGTAGACTATTTTCATGCTTCATATCCTAGAGGAGTTGACCTTGTGAATAGTATCATTTAGTAGATAAAGTGGAACAGCCGTGGAGAAAACTATTAGCTTCTGTTCTGGCAGGTATTTGCAATGCTTTGTATGCATTCAGTATACATGAATTTAGTACAAACATACTTGGATTAGTGTCATCTGTCAACTAATGATTGACATTAGTTTCTAAGACCCACTTACATAGGTGACAAGCAGATTGCAGTTGTACAAATGCATTACTACACAACCAGGTAGCTGCATTTCTGCTTACTGGGCTCAATTTTAATAAGGTAAGCTGTGTGTTTTCTTTAAGCAGGAATTAACTTGGTATCATAGCATAGTCCTAGCTTGGTAGTAAATTGGAAAGGCTTTTGTGTAACTGTCCTCTTATTATAATAGTCTCTTTAATGCTGCCTTCTGTGATTCTTTCCTTTGTTGGTTGAATGGTCTTTGTATTCATATAGACTAAGGGGAAAAACAGGCAGTGTTGGGAAATGGAGATGCCTACCTAAACACTCTGTGCCTGTGATGAAAATAGAATAATTGTAACGAAATGGGCATTTTTTTTACAGATCTACGTAAGGATGCCCCAAGACCAAAATGAAGCAGCAGAAGTAAGGCTTTCATTCTAGTGTCTATATTCAAGCTCTAATTAAGATGACTTGCAAGGCTTTATGGCATTATGGCATGTGGCTGCAGTATTGCAGAACAGTACTGTGTTGGGATGCCTACATGCAATGATAATCTTTTGATGCAGTTGTTACCTGGCTGATAAGAGTATTAACTTTGTCATGACCTTTAGTCAAACATAGATATAAGTGATTCCATTTTTTGGGTGCTGCAGTGCCTTAAAAGTACTGCTTAAGGGCAGTCCTCTTTCTTCTTCACTTAAACACTGATCAGAAACAAGTTACTTGGCTATTTCCCTTCTACTCTAAGGGAATTCTAAAAAAAAAAAAATAAAAAAACCCAGATATTTAAGTGCCTTAGGAACAGGGATATGTATGTATTTGCCTGTATTTCAGTTCAGCATAAGATAAGACTTTAAAGGGTTGCTTTAAACTGCTAATCTGCTGACGCTCAGACTGAGTCCTTCCTGTGACTTAATCTTTGAAGGTTGCGTTCAAATATGCAGCCTTGCTGCAGACTTGGATAGGATTTAGTTCCAGTTTTCCATGGACATCAAGATTATTTTAAGCAAGGTGGTTTATTACCTTGAAAATACTGCTAACATGTAAAATATTGTCTATTTATTTGTAAAGAATAATCTAGAATGGTCCTCTACTGAATCATGTGAGAAGGCATATATTTAAGAATTTTTTCTAGTAAGTAAATGCCTGCTTTCTGAGCTATAATGATGCATCTCTCTAACTCATAAGCAAAGTTGGGCTCTGCTTGGCAAGGATGGTAGAGGGGAGTGTGCTGAGTATAAATAGGTATTCCATAGTTAAAATAGATCACTATTCTGGTGACCCAGATCTGAAGATAGCCTTAAAAGGCAGAGTTGTCCAAGTCTAGCTATAACCTGTTGCAAAGAACAGTGTGCTAGACTTTGTAGGTTGCTAGGGTAATGATCATTAAAGTAGCAAGACATCTGGGAGTCTCCTGTTCTTCATGGTCTTATTCTACATAACTGCATGTGTCAGAAAAAAACTGGAAGTCTTTGTATAGTAAGTCTACTCTTCTACAGATCACTTGATCTTAGTAAACAATTTTAATGTAAGTGGAGAACTGAAGATGATTTTGCATGCAAATGTGTGGAATAGTGAAAGGTAAGGTACAGTATGAAGACTTAGGATCACTAGTAGGGATTCTTAATCTTAACTGACTGGCATCCAGTGGCTAGATGTCTGATGCTATTGATAGTGTTAGAATATTTTTGAGTGATTTCTGGGTCCCTGTGTGTAATGCTTGTTTTGTTATGCATGCATGCAGGGAGGACTCCTGATCACAAGTAAATTAAAAATACTGCTTTTATACTACATATGGTATGCTCCAGATGAGCAAGTCTTAGGGACTCTCCTGCAGTACAAGTTCATCATGCAGGCTGCAGTCTTTCTTCTGGAAGCTAACACTCCCATCAGATTAATTTGATATAAGATTCCTGAATTAAATCTGTTCCTCAATTTGTGCTCATCCCTCCCCCAACCTTGCAGGAGATGGGGAATAATCATGGTCTGACTTTAGGTTCTGGTTTAACGAAAACTGCTGCAACATTGTGAACTTGCTTGTCTTGGGCTTGCTTCTTGTGTCTGTTAACTATCAGTGTATGTACAGCTGCTGCTATACAGCAGCTATGATAGCCAGTGTCTTTAAATGTAGATACAATTCTGGGTTTTTTGGGTGGGATTAACTAATTCTAATTGATTGAAACTAGTGTAATGTAGGCTTGTAACTTTCAGTGTATCAAGTAAATAATGTATTAATTCTGCAGTTTTTCCTGTAACATTTAGGGGTATGGCTGCTGTCACTTCTTCCAACAAGGATCCAGTCTATAAAGAGTATACCTGTCATGCATACAGAGTAAGGTACTTCCTTGCCCTAAATTCTTACTTTTCCTCCTGATTCGATAAAGTATTAAGTTTTCCAAATCCATTTCTAGTTTCCTGTTCAGTGCCCTTATCTTTGCAACTGCAAGTCTACTAACAGATCTTGCACAGAGAGAAAATGCCTGATTACCAAAAACAAATATCAGGCTTGGGCTTCACTCCAGTGCTCAGTCCAGACACTGCAGAAGGATGTTGGCTGCACCAGCACACTTGTCTAAGGAACATAGTGTAAACAGGATCAGAGAACTTGCCCATTTCTGCAGCAATATAAGTAACCTTTTGGCTGCTATAGTTCTACCTTCTTTGGCCTCAGTTGTACAAACTGTTTTACTTCACTCACATCAGTGCTGGCACTGAGGTGTGTGGCATTGCTGATGTGATTGGCAGACCCAGTCAGCCATACTGAATGGCTCTGCTACAGGAGGAGATGGGCTTGAACAGCCAGGGGCAAGGGAGAGGGGCCTGAGGGAGAGGATGGTGACAGCAGCATTGGGTGGTATAAATGGGGGCTGTGAAACTGCTGCCCCAACCTGCTCTGCAAGAGAACTCAAGCTGAATTAATTCCTTGATCTGATTAAGCATGGCACAGAAAAATCTATAACCACAACTGAGAGGGTAGAAACACCCATCAGTACATGGGAAAGGATACAAAGATATCCCAAGCAGGAATTTCTGCTCAAACATGCCGTAATCTCTGTTTAGCTTGAAAACCAGTAACTGGAGATGTGCCAAGAGGTAAGATATTAGCACAGCAAAAGAAGATAGAGTAGCATTTTTATTTTTAGCCTGCATATCCTAAAATTTTCAGTAGCATTAAATATGCCACTTAATCTCAAATGAACTGGTTTTTTTATAGTTGAATTACCAGTTGAAGCATTTATAGTCCATTGAAAGCTAATGGAATTTCAGTACTTAAATATTTTCTGGATAACCTCAGAACAGCTGAGGAGCTCTTACAGTTCATAGCTCAGTGAGATTGTTAATTAGTTTTGTGATCCAGGGAATTTCTGTAACTGCATTCTTGTGGGCATATCACAGAACCAAACACCTCAAAGCCTCTAATTCATATTCTGATAAAAGAGGGTCACTAAAATACTGTTGCAAAACCTTGTCCTTTCTGTGCTTGTTTGATGACATCATATTTAAGTCTTTAATAGGTTGAATACCCAGATTTTCCTTTTAAAAGTAGATATCTGAAGGGTTTAACAAAGCCCTTCTGTCAAGCTATTGGGCTAAGGGTTTCTAGAATCCTGCTTTAAAATCCAAAGAATGGCTGCTTTCAGTGGCAGGATAGCAATGAAAAGAAATGCCCAAAGATATCAGCTGCACAGCAAGAAAACAAGGGCTGATCTCAGCAATTTTGAGCTTGGAGCTTTATTTCAGTTTTAAATCTCAAACTGAATTGGAAGAACTAGAAGCAATTCCAATTAAAGCCTTTGGAGGGGTCTAGAGTTCTTTTTATTATAGTAACAGAATATTTATGGGAAAACAGGTAGACTTAGTGAAGTTTCTTATGTTTTTTCTTCTATATATCTGGGGGGACTTTAGCAAAATGGCTTGTTTTCTTGTGAAGTGGGAAGTGCTTTTTCCTTTAAATGACTGTACAACTGTAGAGTCTTAATGCAGGTGAAGTAAAACAGGACATAAAAGTGCAATCTGGTTTGAAATACTTGTAGTTATTCAGTAATGGTCTCAATCTTGTTAACAAACAGGACTGGTTTACCTAATGACAATGTTCTGAACAGTTCAACTGTTTGGGCTGACGAGAGGGTAGAGAAATAGCAAACTGATGCTTAAATTTGGAGTTTATGAAGCTGTTTATAAACAAATGCCTTGAAGTGCTCAGTTTCAAGGGACCAGCCAAGAATGGCACAATATTGTGCATGTTTCTTTTACAGCAGGAGGCCTTAGTTAACCTGGAGAAGTTATAATCTAAACAGGTAAGACAAGGGAAGGCTGAAATAGTTGGTGAGCTTAGGGTTAGATATCTTATATTGAGTGTGGCATGGTTTCATTAGTCCTGTAGCCAAGTACAGATCTTCAGAAGTCTAAATCAAAACAGCTTTTTAGTAACTACTATGGTTTGATTTGTAGATCTTGCTGTGCTTCATGTGGCCAGCCTGTCTGCTGGTGTAACCTTCATTTCTTGGTCTGAAGAGCATCTTTCACTAGCACCACAAAGCTCCTATTGTGCATATGGCTTTGTGTAACCTATTATAAAACAAATCCGGACTTACCAAGTCAATGGCTTAATCTTATCTTTTAAAGCAGATGAAGCAGGCAATTACTTCTCATTTCTTAAAGATGAAAGACTGCCTGAAAAAGTTTATGGTCTGACCTGGGCTCTGCATAGCACTTTATTTTGAAGCAGGATGAACTGTAACCAGAAGAAATCCCCCTAAAAAAATCTTTCAGAAGTTGTTTTTTTTTTTTTACAGCTTATGACACTTACCGCACAAAGTTCAATGTGGTGTCATTAAACCTGTGAGTAAAATGACGGATTGAAATTAAACAGACTGACTGCCATTGACTGGGTTGCTTCTCTTCCTGTCAGAGGAGGGTAACTCCTGTTGTTTGGGTACAGTTTGCTTTCCAGCAAGTGAAGAGCAACATGGGAGGGGAGGGAATACTTACAACAGAATTAGGTGACTTTTCTGGACACTTATTCAGAGCAGGTTCTTCACAGATGTATTAAGACTCTTGGCCTTAAATTTACATTCCCTTAAACTGAAGGGAACTGAGTAATGTTTTCGAAGCAACTGCAGTCATCACAGGTTCTTACAGACACTGGTAGTTTTTTGAGAAGTGCTTGGATTTCTCAAGACTTCCTTTTCTGTAAGGAACAGATGAGTTAATGTCCGTCTTGGCTGCCTCAGGAATGCTTAATCTACAGAATGGGATGAAAATTCATCCTTGCCTACTCAGAGATGACTGAGGAGAGAGCTTCCACTTGTTAGTTGATTTTTATTTTTTTTAACCTCAAGGAACTCTTAGATGTGAGCTTTGAACCATGGTGTGTAAACTGTTTCTTGGGCTGCAGAGGTAGAAATGCAAGTAAACAAACAGTTGGCTCCAGTGACTTCTCTTGTTGTTTTATTAGAATATTCCTATTAAAAATCTCACCATGTCTTTTCTGAACCAGTGATGTGCTATTAGCCTGTTTTGTAAACACTGGTACTTCTGCGCTGATACTGCCTGTGTCAATCCTGTGCCACACTGCTTCAGCCTTGCCTTGTTCTGTACTGCCTGGCTATTCTGGGGCTGGAGGGGACCATGCTCCCTCTGTTGCCACCAAAGAAGAGATGCCTTGTGTGAAACTTCAGGGATTTCACTGAGGGCATACAACATAGGGGTTGTGTTGTGAGCAGACTCCTGCATTCAGTGTTCATGTAGTGTTGATACTCTGAAAGATCCAAGTGGCACTTGTAACAGCTCTGCGGGGAAGGTCAAGTACCTTAGCCATTAAGAGCTGGACTAGCTTTAGATGCAATTAAACTGTAAATTTGTATGCTATTGGATGGGTTTTGTTTAGTATTATACTTTGGTTACAAGTTGGGTGATACTGTAAGGCTGACCTTGCAGTTTCTACTGGCCAGTGTTGAGGTAGGATGGAGAAGGAAGGATTTAAATATTCTTTCCACTTACCTCTGGCCTTATACTGAATCAAGTTAATCAGTATTTTACCTACAAGGCAGCTATTCCCTTAATTTGACCAGGTAAAGATGTGGTATCTGTATTGACAGGAGGGAGGAAGTTGCTATCTTCTCTCTTGACTGTTAGTAAAATAAAGTTGCATAGCATAGTGGACATAGTACTGCTGCCTATTAAGTTGCCCAAAGTTTGTATTGCTAGAAAACTTACCCAACACAAAGCTTTCAAGTTAATACAGCAGCTACAACAACCTTAGGATGCTTGTTGAAGGAATACTCAAAGGTTAGAACTGGTCACAATTAAACTGAAAAGTTGCTAAAAGTCACTTGGCTTGTCTAGAAAGCAGCTTATCTACTACTGTCAAAGCCAGACTACTCTTGAACTAGGACAAAATAAACTTCTCTACAACTTAAGAGCAAGCTGTGTTACTACTGGAATGCTTAAAGTCCCCAAACTATCACATTGTATAGTCAATCTGTAGCTCTTTTGCCTTGGATGTCTAAGTCCAAGCAAGGTGAATTCTAGTTTATCATCTGTAGAACATGTGGACAATAAGTAAAGAAAGCCTTTCAGCAACAACTTCTGGAGTTCAGATGCTACTTGTGTTTTCTCCCAGTTTTTCTATATTCCCCTGGCAGGGAGCTGGGTTTTCTTCTTCCCCCTTGCCTCTCTGGACTAAGAACTACAAACCAAGCTTGCAGTCCTCTTCTGGTTTGAAATCTCTGGGTTCGTGGCTGAATTCACTGCCCCCAACATAAATGTGTGTTTGTGCTGTACAGGGAGAATCTCTGAGAAATAGGAGTTGTCACATCCCATTTCTGTACTAAGGAGTGTCCTGGATGAGGGAGCTGATATGGAAGATTACCAGAGGAAAATATCTGTCTTCACTTACCAGTGTTTAACCCAGAATGAACACTTAAAGATTATTAATTTGCATTACTGTACTATATGTGTGTAGCAAGCAGGTATGAGGAAAATACTCTGCATGGAAAAATACTCCTGCTCAGATGTTTGAAAATGCTGTCCTGAGGGCACTTCTTGATTATTGGCATGTTTGTTCTTGTATGCAGTAGTCGGTGAGAACTTAGTCTGTTGCTTTTCAGAACATCAGGTTACGACAAAGGGGAAAAATCTTCACCATCAGTGTACCCCAGGGCAGGTTGCCCAGACTGATCATGGAGTTGTCAACCTCAAAATGCAGGGCACATAAACTGGATTGCTTGGAGCAAACTGCTTTAAGGGAGAGGTTTGGACTGGACAACATCCAAAGGTCCTTTCTAGGCTAAATAATCCTATGGTGTGTTTGTAGGTTGACAGTCCCTTAATCTCTGGTTAATTTTGTTTAAGGCAGCTAGTTATCCTGAAGTTTTTTTCCAATATAGTACTCTTAACTTCTACTGTAGGCTTTGTATTTCCATCCAGTAGAACTTGGTGTGGTGTGGCAGTTCCAGTGTCTTTCTGGAGTAATGTCCAGGTGAATTTGAGACTCCTGCTAGGCCTGTTGCTTCTATGCTTCTGGAATAATTGGTGCTGCTATAAATCAAGGCTGGTATAGCTGCTTTCCATAGCAGTGTTTCCCAAATGGTTTGCTGTTCTTGCATTGCTCTGCCAGGATATGAACAGCTGGGGCCCTAAGTTGTGCTGTGAGGACACAAGTGTTGCTATCTTATATCATGGCTATAAGGGAGATGCTGTCTGGAATACATGTGTTTTCTGTGTGGGAATCCGGACTGGTGACACATCTTTTTGTATCAGTCACTTCTGCTTTTGTCTGCAATGTGCTCTTAGAGCTGCTACTCTGTGCTAATCTGAGTGTGGTGGCTGATGCTTGTTGTCGCAACTACTGTGTCCAGCTACTTTTAAAAANTCTGTTTCCATCTTTTTTAAAAAAAAAAAAAGCATTATTTTTAACATGTGTCTAGCACTTTATTACTTGGTTTGTGTAACACACAAAGGCTTGTTAACTAGTATTTGTTTACTGAAGCTTATTCTTTCATGGCTTTGCAACATCAGGAGAAGAATAGGAACTGAGAATTTCTTGCAATAAAGCAGGATTTAATTTTTTTTCCAAAAGCAAATTAGATGTGCAGCATCAAAAGGCAGGAAGAATATAAAATAAATGTTAATGCCATGTTATAAGACTTTCTGCTGGAAGCTTTTACAATTTGTTCCTGCCAGAATTT